>JAIUZE010014020.1:0-38767 GCA_022085475.1 Heliosperma pusillum
AGATAGAACTCAATTGCGAGACAATTCACATTCCATAGGAAACACCATCTCCCTGAGGATCGACCCCTACTTCCCTAATTACATTAATTTGTTATTAGCCTAGTCTGGGTAATTTATCTTTGTATCGGGCTTGCGACAGGCCCGATCAGCTACGTCGTTATGTAAATCTCAGCCATGTTTATGTATCATTCTTGCCCACATTGTTTTTGGGTTATGATTCATTATGTTTCCAGAAGCTTTATGTTGAGATTTGTTTCTTGATGGTGTAGTAGCCAATGCTCGCAACCCTTGTCCTAGTTATGTTTGTTGTGCTTGCTTGAGGACAAGCAAGGGTTTAGCTTGGGGGAGTTTGATAAGTGAATATTTGTATGATTTTAATCCCCAATTTAGCTCGGTTTTGTATGTCATTTGTGCTTTGTAAAGCCATTTTGTGAGCTAATATCGTCTTCTAGGCGAATTCCATGTTTTAACCTGTTTTGCAGGGAAAGTGACGTTTCTACGCCCTTTTTCTATATTTCCGAGCATTTGCCTAGAACCAGACGATTTGAGAAGCGAGCTTGACCAAGTCAAATGAACTCTAAGAAGGTTCACTAATTCAAAAGAAAGAAGAAGCAAAGACGAATTCGCAGTTGTCAGAAGATCGATCAGTTAGGCGAAGAAATCATCATTTTACATCAAACCCTAACAACAAACCCGACTCAAAAGGTCAATGGGGTCAATGAAAGTCAAGTTATTCACCAAGGGAGATGAAACGAAAGTCAAAGAGTGAAGAACACCACATACCCGATCGGGTAAGTGGTAAACCCGATCGGGTATGTCTCCTGATCCGAGCAAATGCTTCGACTTCCTCCTTTTTGTCCTATGTGATGAATGCATGACCCCTTCCCCACGAAACCTAGCCTATATAAGGAGTGTTTCAGCACACACCTCTACTCACTTCTCTCTTTACATAACCCTAGATTAGTCTTAGAAACCCTAGCCTCCATTTTCCCTTAAAAATCGTCTTTTACATTTATCCTTTTATGTTTAGATCTCCATCTTCTCTTATGCCTATTTTTCTAGTTTAGAAATAATAAAAACTTCTGGTTCTTAGTTCTTTTATATTATTCAAGTATTGTAATACATGGATCATCAAAGATATGCAAGGAAATTTCTATTTGGATATTTATATTTCATCATTATTGCTATTTGATCGTCATGTAGGTATTTCTGTTTTATCTTTTGTTTAAGTTCTTTATGTTTTTTATTTGATCATTGTTTTCTTTACATGTTGTGTTAGATTCAATTTAAATACCGTTGTAATCATTTTATTTCATTAGATCGTTGATTTAGAATTGTTATTATCATCTTATAATATCAAAAATCAATAAACATGTCTAGCCTAGTTTTAATTGTTAAAATCAACCTAGATCTAAATACCATGAGTAAGTAGTCACCTTTCTATGGTGTAGGGTAGCCATGTTAGGTTAATTAAAAGATGAAAATTGGATAAAGAAATTGTGCCTTTAAAACGTTGTGTCTATGCATGTTTGGATTGTAATGATGGTTAACGATTTCTGGCCAAAATCATTGACTAAAATGGAATTCTTTTCCAAGGTAGAAATACGTGAATTGAATAGACAAAGCATGACATGGTAGATCAGACCTAGTAAATCGCCTAAAAGTCTGCTAGACCATCTAGACTATGATTGTAATGAACACAACATTCTTACGTACTCACAATGAATTATTTGCATGTTCTAAATCCAATCTCATCAATATGTTAACCTACATGTGTGAACTTATTTCCCTAGATCTTTTATATCATTGTTAATTCGATTTTATTTCATTGTTTTCATTTTAATCTGTTTTTATCTTGTTTTTATTTTGTTTATGCTTTTTAATAATTTAGAATCCAAAACCCCAAAACCCTGATACTCGTTTAGACAAAATCCAATTGCATGTATCTCACAATCCATAGGAAACACCATCTCCCTGAGGATCGACCCTTGCTTACCTAACTACATTAATTTGTTGTTAGCCTAGTCTGGGTAATTATCTTTGACCAGGGCTTGCAACAGGCCCGATCAATCGACCTAGGATGATCGATGAGGACTGTGAAGGTGTCACGAGAGCATTGTCGGGTCAAACGCTCACCTAGGTACCACACGGGTCCCATGGGCGTCCTCAACAACAACCGACTCGAGATCCTAGGACGCAAAACCTCGGCTACGAAAGCCGGAGCATCCTGATAGTCACCCCAAGG
This sequence comes from Heliosperma pusillum, assembly GCA_022085475.1. Classification (NCBI taxonomy): domain Eukaryota; kingdom Viridiplantae; phylum Streptophyta; class Magnoliopsida; order Caryophyllales; family Caryophyllaceae; genus Heliosperma; species Heliosperma pusillum. The sequence continues at coordinate 2,246 of JAIUZE010014020.1, forward strand.
CTTGGGAATCCACTAAAAATGAAAAAATAAGGAGGTCACTCCTATGATCATTTCCAATTAAGAGACAGAAAAGAAGGAGTCAAAAGAAATTTATGGGATCCAATTGCAGGGCATTCACTCCCCTCCGACAGATATCGTAAGAAGAACGCTGGCTCTTCCTACGACACATCACCAAATCCTTCACAATAAGATACGCCCTTTGCTCCAGCTCCGTCCTCTTGGAAGCTAACCTTGGAAAGTAGGAGTACACCGACGCCTGCAAACAAGATAACAATCACTCAACAACAAAATGAAATATCGATCTTTCGATCAAATACAAAATAAATTATTGATCTTTCAATAAATAAATACGAAAAGAAAGGTTCATACCTCCAACAAGAGCCTAGGAACGACAGTAGGAGGAGAAGTCCCCTTCTCCATTAGTTCTGGTCTGACCATGGCCCTCATGTAGCAGGTAAGGACCGCAAATCCAGGAATAACACAGTCCCACCAACCTAGGCTACTCAAGTCAGACGGGAAAGGAAGACGCTTCTTCGATAGCATCTCCCCCTTGTCTCCAAAGTAAATCAAAGACAAGAACCACCACGGCTAGAGTCGAGCCTGAGGTTGAGCTGTAGAAGGAAGAGGAGGTACCATCTCCCAACCTATCTTCCCTTTCGCCGGAGTCCTACCCGCAAATTAGTCCCTAACGTAAGTGCTCGGAACCAACCCAGGAATGTTAGCTGCCCCTGTCGGCAGGTTCCAACCAACCAAACTCCTTGCCTCCTCCGAGTCAACCCTCATAGCCGTGAACGACCAATCTAAAGACTCCTCTCCGCACGGTAGACCCAAAACTATGTCGTAGTCCTCCAAGGTGACCCCAACCTCTCCAAAAACCATATGGAAGGTCGAAATCGTTTCCCAATATCGATTAAGAAAAGCCTGAATCTTCCTCGCCTTGATCATCCTCCAGGCCCTTACCAAGACTTCGAAGGCTCCTACCTCGACGAGAGCCCTCTCCTCCCCCGTCCACCTCTCATAGGCCTCCATCATGGTCGTGTAGCCGAAAAAGGACATCATATTCCCAGCATCCTGGATCAATTTAAATCAACAACAATCATCATTAATAAATGAGAAATAAAATGGCAAACAGATATGGAAAATGTTAAACAGTAACTTACTGATAGTCTAAATCGCACACCTAATCAAAGATAACCAACAGGCCTAAACTAATGCAGTAAAGGAAGTCGAGATCGTATCCACAAGGAGACTAAAGAAGTTCTATTAACTAATTAATAGTCTGTCTAACTAACCAATGAGGCTTTTGATTGTTTGTTATCTAAACTATAAGTAGTGAAGGAAAGAGAAATAAAGGAAGAAAGTGAATTTAGATATAATAAGAGAAATAGCTTGGATATCGGGTTACCACTGTCAACTACGGTCAAAGATAGAATTAAAAGATTAACATAAACATGGTCTGAAGGGTAAGGAATAGTTCCTTTCGGTCGACTATTCACCCTAGAAATACTAATTTAGCTTTCGCTCTAATTAAGGCATTCTATTGTTCGCTGCAAGTCTCTACGTTTTCCATATCTTACGATCTAGGTCGAAGTTTAACAAACTAGCAGATCGGTCACATGCATTCAACCAATTTACTAACAATTAATGCAACAATTAACAATACAAACCAATAATTATGACTTAACTAATAATCTAGTAAATATACCGTCACATAACCGCGGTTCCCTTAACTCCCAGCATAGAAAAACTAGCTACTCATAATAGATCCAATGAAATTAACTATAACAATAAGAATTGAATTGAACATGATGGAAGAACAATTAACAATCTAATAAATTAAATAAATAAGAGAAAGAACAAGGATAGAGGAATTAAGAAGAATGAATTAAAACTAAAGGAGAAAGATTCAATACCAAAAGAAAAGGAAGAAAGATTGATTCCAAGTCTTTGATCTAAAGTAACGTAGAATTGTTGTACAGTGCAAAGCATAACCTAATTAAGTAACTAATGGGCCAGAGCCACGAAATAACTGTCTGATTACTAGAATTAGTCGATCGACCAAATGGTCAAGTCGATCGACTAAAAAGGATGTCGTGATGATTTTAGTCGATCGACTAACGAGCTCTGTCGATCGACTAAATTCTTCAAGTGGTCGATCGACAACTTCAGATAGTCGATCGACTAAAAGTCTGGCGAATTTCCTGCAACAATTAACAATACAAACCCATAATTATGACTTAACTAATAATCTAGTAATTATACCGTCACATAACCGCGGTTCCCCTAACTCCCAGCATAGAAAAACTAGCTACTCATAATAGATCCAATAAAATTAACTATAACAATAAGAATTGAATTGAACATGATGGAAGAACAATTAACAATCTAATAAATTAAATAAATAAGAGAAAGAACAAGGATAGAGGAATTAAGAAGAATGGATTAAAACTAAAGGAGAAAGATTCAATACCAAAAGAAAAGGAAGAAAGATTGATTCCATGTCTTAGATATAAAGTTACGTAGAATTGTTGTACAGTGCAAAGTATAACCTAATTAAGTAACTAATGGGCCAGAGCCACGAAATAACTGTCTGATTAATAGAATTAGTCGATCGACCAAATGGTCAAGTCGATCGACTAAAAAGGATTTCGAGATGATTTTAGTCGATCGACTAGAGTCGATCGACTAACGAGCTATGTCGATCGACTAAATTCTTCAAGTGGTCGATCGACAACTTCAGATAGGTGATCGACTAAAAGTCTGGCGAATTTCCTGCACTGCGCACCAAACTTTAAGAGGCCGCTTCTTCGTTACTTGGTCAAATCGTGCATTTTTGGTGGCGTTGGAAAGCTAAGAGGATAAGATTTCATCTTAAATTAGAATCACTGGATTATCAATTGTATATCTTGAGATATGGCTCTTCAAAGTTGACACTAGTGACATAAGGCTCTTGAAATTCCTTCAAACTTACTTTGTTGATAGGATTTGGCTTGTGATAAGTGAATATTTGTATGGTTTTAACCCCAATTTAGCTCGGTTTTGTATGTCATTTGTGCTTTGTTAAGCCATTTTATGAGCTAATATCGTCTTCTAGGCGAATTCCTATGTTCTAACCTGTTTTGTAGGGAAAGTGACGTTTCTACGCCCTTTTTCTATATTTCCGAGCATTTGCCTAGAACCCGACGATTTGAAGATGCAAGCTTGACCAAATGAAAGGCATTTCAAGAAGGTTCACTAATTCAAAAAAGAGAAGAAGAAAAGACAGTTTCATAGTTGTCGGAAGATCAATCAAGTAGGCGGAAGAATTCATCGCTTTACATCAAACCCTATCAACAAATCCGACTCAAGAGGTCAAGGGGGATGATGGAAGTCAAGTCAAAGCGAAGGAAGATGAAACGTTAGTCAAATACTTCTAGATGCCCACTTACCCGATCGGGTAAGTGTGTACCCGATCAGGGATTTCTGCTGCTGCGAGCATGATGGCTTCTACTTCCTATTTTTGTTTTATGTGTTTAATGCCCGACCTCTTCTCCACAAAACCCTAATGCTATATATAGATGCTTTAGCCCCATTTATCATCTCATCCATCTTACAATCCTCTTCTCTTCTCTTCTTACATTTCTCCTTAGATTAGGAGGAGGGGGAACTAGCCTCCCTTCTCTCATTTTCTTCTTCTTTTGTCTTTTGTTCTTAGTTTATTTCTGTCCATTTCATATAAAAACATTAGCTTAGATCAATAAGAATTTCATCTTTGTAATCTCTTTTGTGTGGTTCAAGCGTTGTAATTGGTGGATCGTTTATTATGTGCAAGGATTTCTATTATTGTTATAGTTTTCATTGTTGATCGTCACCTAGGTATTCCCACTTTACCCTTTGTTTAATGTTCTTTATGTTTTCTATTTGATTGTTATTTCCATACATGTTATCTTATATTCATTTTCGTGTTGTTATAATTGCAATTTCATTTTTCAGATTATCAACTAGCGTCGTTATTATCGCCATATAAAGAGTCAAAATCAAATAAACATGTCTATCCTAGTTTTCATTGTTAATATCATCTTAGACTTAGACATTGTCATGAGTGAGTAGTCACCTTTCTAGGGTGTAGGGTAGCCATGTTAGATTGATTAAAAGATGTTAATTGGATAAAAGAAATTGTGCCTTTAAAATGTTGTGTCTATGCATGTTTGGATCGTAACGATAGTTAACGACTTCTGGCGGGAAATCATCGACCAAAATGGAACTCTTTTCCAAGTAGAGATACGTGAATTGAATAGACAAAGCATGACATGGTGGATTAAGACCTACTAAATCGCCTAAAAAGCCTGCTAGACCATCTGATCTATGATTGTAATGAACACATCATTCTTACGAACTCACAATGAATAATTTGCATTTCCTAAATCCAATTTCATCAATATGTCAATCTACATGTGTGAACCTACTTCCCTAGATGCTTTTCATCACTTGCTTTATTGTTTTCATTTGTTTTCATTTATGCTTTATATTTGTTTAGATATCAAAATCCCAAAACCCATATATTCATTAGATAAAACCCAATTGCGAGACATTTCACATATTATAGGAAACACCATCTCCCTGAGGATCGACCCCTACTTCCCTAATTACATTAATTTGTTATTAGCCTAGTCTGGGTAAATTATCTTTGTATCGGGCTCGCGACAAGCACAATCAGTGTGACACCCTCAAATTTTCGGAAAGAAAAAAAAATAATTTAACTAGATAAAAGATAAGAATACAATAAAAGGTGTCATAAATAAAAAGGGTTCATACAAAAGGAAAATAATATTATACATAAAGATTATACAAGACGGGAGACATATCTCCCGTATAAATACGGAAATAAAAGAGTGTATAATAATATACAATCTAAGAACCGAATATAGGTCCAAGGTAAATACTTCGCTCGCTAGCTCGTCAATGTACCCAAAATATGCATCACCACCTGTTCGACCGCATTAAATATAAACACGGAAGCCACAGTCAGTGGGGAGTAACTCCGAGTTCTCCCAGCCACGAAATGTCGAGTTTAATGAAACATGAATAACATAAAAGCAATGTATATAGGAAATACAAAACCTTAACATATATGATATGCTTTTCATGTTATGAAACAATTAACTAACATATAACCTATCATATGAAAGCTATCATGTGAATCCGATAATAAAATATAACACGAGGTAGGGAAGCTGGTATGCTGGCTCAGCGGTTACCATGTAACATGGCCCTGATACACTCAAACCCTAATCAACACGTAATCATGTGAATCAGTTAACAATCGGTAATCCAAACTCTATCAATCATAGCCGGCTTGCATCTCACCTTCTAGAACTCATAGAATCATACAAACATGAAAGACCAATACTTCTACAAACAGGCATAAGTTCTTAGGACAGTCAATAGTCGACTTCTGTAACTCGAGGCTATACCACAAGGTAGGAAAACATCATAGTCCTAGACTGATCAGACCTAGCGACAACAGCTATTCCATTCCCCGTCTCGTGACCAGAAGTACACAAGAAACTCTACTAGGCGACCCCCTAAGCAGAGATGGCTAGTACTTAAGCTGGCTCCATCCCCAAAGGATAGGCAGCCGGCACGACTTGGATATAACCACCAAGCCGAGGACACAAACGCATCAAGCGACCAAACTCCGTTATGCTCGTAAAGAAATACGGCCTATCAATGTCGTGGTCCAAGCTCTCATTTAGAATTAGAATGGTCAAGACGCCATATCCTCATAATTCTCTATGGGTACTTAGTCACCACGACACCAACCATATAATAAAACAGTCACGGGAAAAACATCCTATCATGTGACTAAGTGCATATCAATAATAATCAAATATCATATCGCCTCATATCTACTAAGGCTAATTCATAATTAAATACAACCTTACTTGAAGACAAATCCCCGACCCGAGTCCCGCGACGGGTCATCAGTCAAATCGGGGCTGACTAGATCTTAGTTTGACCAAACCCGTTGGATCAAACCGGCTAGAAACAGAGTCTTTATCACATAGACATAGACATAAAAATCAACATATTCATTACATGTTATTTATTAAAACTTCTACCATGTGAATAAATAAATATTACGTAACCCCGCTTGACTTAAAGGATATCAAATTAAATTACGATCTCGTCTTATAATTTCTAACATGTGAGAAATAATAATTTTATGAAAAACCTTTTTAATTAAAAAATTTTACTTATTAACATTTCTCACTTGCTAAATATTACAAAACACGATAAAAATGACGATAACTCAAAAACCGACACGAGTCCCAAGGTGGGACCCACGGGCTGAATTGGGCCGGACCCACATGGGCCTGTTTTGGGCCTCCCGGACAGAATTGGGCTGTTTTGGCCTTTGATTCGATTTTACTAAAAACCGTTTCCTAATATTTCCCCGCATGCTTTAACATATTTAAAACCCGTCAAAACAACAACCAATCAATCAAACATCGACACAACCCAAAGACCAAAACCCGGACCCACCTTGACCAACCCAGACCGGGTCTGAACCGGCCTGGACCGGTCTGGTTTGGTCCGGTTCTAGCCACACAATTCGGCCCCACCAACAACAACATCAAATAAATTCCAACATGTTTTTAATCATCAAACAACCATTTTAACATCCATCCTTACAAAAATCATTATTATTAAAAATCATCAAAATTTGTCAAGAACACTAAAACAACATAAAAATCATAACTTAGTAAAAATCATTAAAATTCTTCAAGAACACTAAACTTGTTAAAATTTCATAAACAACATAAAAATCATAACCTAGTAAAAATCATTAAAATTCTTCAAGAATAATAAATCATCATAAAAATTTCCTACAACTTAAAAATTATCAAGAACAATAAATCATCATAAAAATTTCCTACAACTTAAAAATCATCACAAACAATAAATCATCATAAAAATTCCCTACAACTTAAAAATCATCAAGAATCATAAAACAACATAAAAATTCCATAAAACATAAAAATCATCAAGAATCATAAAACAACATAATAACCACTACTTAACATATTATTAACTAAAAATCCATAAATCATAAAAACATGAACCAAAAAGAAAGATGAACCAAAATCAAAAGGAACAAAACTAAAGACTATGTTACTAACTAAAATCATAAATAACCATGATATGAACAAAAACTAAAAGCTATGTGACATTAATTCGTCGAGTAAATCGGAATTGTTACCTTAGCTAGCAAAAACCACTTAGCACAAAATAATAAGAAGTATAACCCAAGAAAACCCTCCTACTAATCTTCACCCAAAATATACGAGTCTCCAAACTCGTCTTCAAAGTCTTCCCCTATAAGAAATAACAATGAAAACATTATTAGAACTTAAATATAAATTTCCATAATTAAAGTGTTGAAAATGATCTTGACGGAATTGAAAATAAAACATACGTGAAGATGGGGAGCGAGGAGGAGATCCTAGAAATATAAATTAGGATGGATTTAATTAAGAAATGAAGGATTTATGGAGGTTTTGCTCAAGAACGATGAAGAACAAAAGATGAACGACGAAGAACACGAAGAACGATTAAAGAAAGTGAGGTTTTGATCTTTATTTGATTTATTGTAAAATGAAAAGTTGTTTGTGAGTAAAGTGGAGTGGGTTGAGCCGTGTACATATAGGCCAAAATAGATGTCGAGTTTTGAAATTGTTGTTACGTAATTGACTCGCGTTTAATAATTATTTTACGGTAAACGATTAAAGATAATTAACGATAAAGTTAATTAAACTAAATATCAAAGATATTATGATATTGTAGTGAAAAATAATGAAAATATCAAGACCTAAGAGAGGAGGAAGTGCCGTGTGGGATAGGTCAGAAGACGGATCTGATTTCGAGCGTTTTGCGTAATTCTCGTTAACTGATCGATAAAGTAATTAAATATCTAGATATTATGATGTATTAATCAAAAGTAATGAAAATATCAAGGGCTATTAGAGAGGAAAATGAGCCGTGTGGTCTTGTGCTTGCCGGGTCTGTTTTTGCTCGATTTGCGTAATCTCCGTTGACGGATCGATAAAGTAACAAATATCTAAGATATTTGTATTATTTTAATCGAATCAATTAAAATATCCAATCGTGAGTGGAAAACGATGACATGGCCGCGTGACTCATGCCAAAGTCGAGTTTCGATTTTGTTGCGCGCTTTACGATGCGTCGGGAATAGTTAAATGACGTTCGGTTAAAAACCGTAAAAGTTATTCTTTAAATTCCAAATAAATTCAAAAATTTATATTAAATTATGATAAATCATAATAAATATAAATAAAAATAAATCAAAAAATATTATTTTTTTAAATAAAATTTCGGTCTTCAACTTGTAACGAGTCGGGAAAAGTCAACGAAGTCAAAATCGACTCAAAAGTCGGGAAAAGTCAAAAATGACTTAAAAGTTCAGAAAAGTTTAAGACGACTTTAAAAGTCAAGAAAAGTAAATGACAACTTTAAAAAGTCAAGAAAAAGTCAAAGACGATTTAAAAGTCAAGAAAAGTCAAAGACGACCAAAAACGGTCTTTTCATGAAATCTCTCAAAAATTCCAAATACGAACGCGGAATTTCAAAATACGACTCGGAACAAAAATTCCTATATTAAAAACTTAAGTTCTACTGAAAAGTATCCATAAGCTATTGCTTAAGCAAATTGGGTACTTTTCGGGTTGTTACAAATTAACTGGGTATTGTGCGACCCATTATATATTGATATAATGGTAAAATATTACTTAAAAGTTAAGTACATATTGTTTATTAATTTGTGTCATATAATTGTTATATGATCAAATTGACACTTAATTATACAAGATAATTAAGCATATGAGTAATAAGTATTTGTGGGACAAATATCAAAAAATCAAATTGGTCCATAATGGACATATGTGCACCGGTTTGTGCATGTGCAAAGGGTATGATTATTGTTCTATTTTATGTTCACAATTCACTTGGTAATTGTGACATTACATGATAACTCTAATCATCACTACCTTACTTACACTCAACATATTTGCATGAGAATAAATTATCAAAATTAGAGGTCACATGTGGCTTGTGAGTGCCGGCCATAGTGCCTTCAAAAGGGGCAATTGTTGTTCAATTTTGACTCACTTCATTTTGGTGTTTTATTCTCATTTCTCTCTAAAAACCTCTTCTCTATAAAACTCTCATATACACTAATATTCATGTCATATTACTAGTGTAGTAATACAATAATATCAGTAGTATTATATCTTACTTATAATCTAGTTAATAATAAGTTAAGATTATTTGGGTTGATTCTTGGGTGCAACTAGAAGGAGACCTTCTACTTTAGAGGTTGGTTTATGGAGGATCATCCACTAATTCCATGCTCAAGAACAATAAGAAGGAGTTCTTATTGTGCCCATATTGAACCGAAAATTCCCAATGTAAGGATGTTTTCGTCTTATCTTTTATTTTATGCTTTTATATTTGCATGCATGATAACTAGATCCTAAATCATTAAGTTAATGTAATTTAATGAACTAATTAGAGGAGTCTAATTAGAGGTCCAGCACTTTCAAAACTTACCATTTCCATATACGGTAACTTACCATTTCCATATAACGTAACTTACGAATTCCATATAAGGTTACTTACCATTTCCATATAAGGTAAATTACCATTTCCATATAAGGATGTACATAGTTCGCATAGTACATAGTATAGTACACAGTACATAGCATACAACACAAAGTTGACAATAGAATATAAAATAAACCTAGTGATGGGATAATAAAATCGTCGAGAGTTCAGTAATAAAGAAAGAGAGAGGGCTGAGCAGCGGTAAATGGGCAGAGCATCGGTAAACTCTGTGTGTAAAAATCACAAAAATACAACACAAAGTTGACATGAGCTTAAGGACCCGTTTAGTAGCCGAATTACCTTATTTATTAGAAATGTCTAGTTGGTAGAAAATTTGAATTCACACATTTACCACTGCTCCGCCCTCTCTCTTTCTTTATTACTGAACTCTTCGGTGATTCTATTGTCCCATCACCAGGTTTATTACCACTGCCTAAATGTACATAGAACATATTGCATTGAATATACTTCGTAGTACATAGTACATAACACATATTACATATTGCATATTGCATAGTTCGCATGTACATAGTACATGGGGAAAATGAACATAGTACACAGTTCGGATGTACATAAGTACATAGTAAAAACTCATCATTAGATGGATGTACGGTTGTATTATTAATATCGTAGGCAGATACCAACCGTAGGACTACATACAAAAACCCACTAATTTCACATAAAAAGAAGGTATGCTAACCCGTAATAAAAGTGGTTCAATGAAATATACATTACGCATTAAACCTATGTTATTAGTCAACATATTAACAACGGTTCGTAAAATACAAACCGTTGTTGTACCTATGACAACGGTTTTATTAATACAACTGTTGTCAATATTTTAGAATATTTTTGCGCCAAAATTATTGACAACGTTATCTTATTAACACCGTTGTTATTACTTTTAACAGAGGTCCGCCAATCAATCAACAACGTTATTTCGTATTATTTATTAATATGCGTTGTTAATGGGGTATCCCAATCATCACACTCAAATCCACGTAACTACGACACATTACTCTCCTTTTGCTCACAAATCTACATTCTTGCCACCCAATACTACAAAAGTTAACCCGACAACACAACTAATTAAGAACTACCACCTCGACACCTCACATTCCCTTATTAACATGGAAACAAACCGCAAAAATATTAAACTTGAAACTACCTCCATACTCAACTATACCATTTATCAAATAATATTATAACCTATGCATAACTTCCTCAACTCAAACCATAACAAGTCTTCCTCCATCAACCTCTCTCTCCCGCAAAACGACTCACAAGGTACTAAGATTAACATCTCGGAAAAGATACCAATTACCATTATAATAAGTTCTTTAATTCAACATTTTCATGCAAGATTCCAATATAGACCAATAATACCATCTAGATATCTATTCGAAATTCTACATTTGAATCTCTTAACTCCCAATTAACTCTACCTAAAATATCAAACCACCAAATTCTATGATAGCGATATTCGATCAATATACCACCAAATGCGCATACATCTCACACAAATCACCCTTACAGTACTTCCGAGGTCATAAACGATTCTACCAAAATTTTCACACCCTCTCTTTGATTATTATCCGAAAATTTCTCACAAAAGGTCATCTTCTAATATATATTTATCATATTATTTTATCACTAAAATCACTCATCATCTCATTCGAAAACAATTCCGTCTTTTATTAACTCTTTAATTTCTTACCAAACTATGTCATTTGCATCCTTCACACTTACCTCAAACTGTGTTCCTCCAAATACCACTCTTGTAACTTGCCTCATTCCAAATCAAATATTCTCAATGCAAATCATTTCACGACTCATAAATATCTTTCTGTTTACATCTTTCTATAGCCTCTAGTAATCTTCGCTTTACCAATTCACTATTTATTCTTCTTCCAATTTGCACCAACTACGATTAATCATTGTCCCGAAGATTCACTCTCACTACCTAGTCCCCCAATAACGCGACTACCTTCTTATTACCTTAAGATCCTAAACTCAACAACACGTTGCCACAATCTTCTAATAATACGCAATAATAATTTCTCTTATCAGACTATTTTCCTTCATTTGCTACTAATACTCTCAACCCAACAACGAAACCCATCATATATTATTATTATCTATCCTAAGCATACCTCACAACGATGCTTACCTCATATCATACTTTCCATATCTCTTAGTTATCCGAATCTCCATTAAAAAAATAACATCCGAGTCCTATTTACACATCAAGCAGGCTAAGCTCTATAGGTACCATCATCATTACATTCTTAATATCGATCCTCATTGCATATATCCCTAATCAAGTCAAACATTCCCATTTTCCTCTATATCTTAAACACATTCCCTTTTATAACCATTCATATCTCTCTTCTAATCCTCAATTCATACATTACCATTCTCACATTATCATTTGTTTATATAAACACACACGCCACTATATATTGCTCAACACACAACATCATTACACATCTCATATCACAAAACCGATTTTCTCTCTCCCATCTCTCTCTCTCACACAAGGCTCATCAATCTATCCGTCCTAACCATATATAACCACACACATTTATGACAAAAAAATACAATCATGGGGAACAATATTCAATTATAAAATCCGTCAAACTCACTCCACAAGACGACACTTTCTTATACATATTTAAAATATGTAACAAATTATTACATAACTTAACACAACAATACATTGAAATAACAATTTCACAATTCACCCGCTGTGGCGAAGCCACTCGGTCGAGTGCAACACACTCGACCGAATACAAGACATTCGGTCGAGTACACACTTTACTTGGTCGAGTACGACGCACTAGGTCGAGTACACACTGTACTCGGTAGAGTACGCGCCCCTGTAACCATCCAGAGATAAAAATTTAAGACACTTAGTCGAGTGCAAAGTGCACTCGGTCGAGTGCGACGGATTTCTCAGCACTGACCAGTTTTCGTAAAACGGACGTATCTCCCTCAATTCTAAGTGAATTTCCGCTCATGACCTACCGTTAGAACCGTAATAGGACACGATACCACCTCCATTTTAAGTTACGTCAAAATTTCAACAAATCAAGCTACAACAGCTTAAAGACAAATATTTTAAGATCAAACTTCATACAATTCATATTTTAGTTACCAAACAAATTACCAAACAAATTACCTCATATCACATAAAAGACCATAATTCACAAACATTTACATGTTCTCATTATCTCAACACATAAATATCAATTAACTCAAAATTATACTCCATTCAAACATGCCATTCTCCGTATTTCTCAACATTCCGTCTCAATATGCACACGCGTCATTCATGTCGATTATTCTACATATTATGCCATCATAAACACATTAAATTCATGCTGCAAATCACTTATATCCATACATACCACATTTCATACATATTTCCCATGTTCATCATGCAATTCTTTCATATGCATATACCACATGTCATACTCATATCCTATCACTACATCATATCAATTCATCACTTCTATATCATATAATATCTCATCCCTACTTCACATTGGTATCACCAATCAACACAGTAATCACATCACACACACATATACGTCCTGACACTTCCCCGTTGTTACCGAATAAGAGCTATAAGGGAAAAGTTGCGATTTTAAGACGTCTCCCAAATCCTTACGGTAGCTCCCTACAACTTCAACCCTGAATCAATTTATTATACGCTCCTAATTCATTAGGTTCATTGGTTTTAGGTTCCAAAATCGTTCGCTATGTTACCACTTTGTAACACCTCCATATACCAAAGAGCCTTACAAGACTTCCTTAGTACATGGAGATGCTACCATCTCGGTTGCCCGAGGTAGTACATATAAAAACTCACAGTAAAAAGAACAATACTTTATTTAAATCCAATAGTTTAACTCAGATACATAATCCCAAATAAGACGGCATACCGTCTGAACCAATAATCCAAAACCAACATAACCATACAAGTAATATAATGTCTATGACTCTAGTAGACTCCGTGGAAGCTATGTCTCGACAGTGGTGATCCCAATCAACATCCCATCGCAGCTCAACGAGTTACCTGCTGATCACCTGCTCACCATTCCCCAATGGATCACATCATTTTTGTAAAACGGTAACAGGGTCAGTAATGGTATACATCGATCAATGCACAAGACAGTCAAACTCATAATAGAGAAAGAGAAACCTGAGGGCCACCACTGCTGTTACCTCAGCAGCATCAGGTTACCATCCCTGACTTGCAAAACTACTAATTGATCCCATACCGCAACCATGGGCATCGAAATTCCATCTCACCGCAGTGAGACACCCGGAACATTAATGTGCACATCTCCCTCGCATCGGAAGAATTACGAGGGGCGAACTCGGGGTGTCATCTGTATCCCGACGGACCACCAAAATAGGAACTAAGTAACCACTCCAAACTCTAATCCAACTCCATCAGCATCATCAATCAATCAGGTACAATATCACAACAACATCTTATCACAAAGATTAACATACACAGTTCCTGAGTAGGGAAACTCTACCTTATTTGCAAATTTCGCAGCAATCACAATCAATCAATCTAGAAACCTTCTTCTATGAATCCTCCCCTAAACACGTATTTAACATATATTAATACTAACCCTTGTTTCCCTTTTTTCCCAAATCAATTAGGGTTTCAATATATGACAACTATTAATAACGAAATCGCATAATAGAATTACTTACCGAAGCAATCAACAAAGCAAGAAGCAATTCGATCCGGCTAGGAATGATTAAGGATGTTCTTGAAGGTTTGAGAGAGTTTTTAGAGAGAATAAGGGTTTTTTTATGAAAACGAAAACTGAAATTATGTTTTAATTTTCTTATTAATCCTTGATCAAACCGTCCGAAATATTCTCGCAGACCGGTGTACTCGATCGAGTGCAAGATGCACTCGGTCGAGTGCTCACCACACTCGGCCAAGTGCTCACCACACTCGGCCGAGTGCCACAGAACAAAATATTGTTCAGCAGACAAACCAACCTTACTCGGCTGAATACCCTCTACTCGGCCGAGTACACAATCCACTCGGTCGAGTAAGCTTTACTCGGCCGAGTACCTAGTACTCAGAAATACGGAGTATTACATGGCGCTCCACCATTATTTACCGTCTCTAAGTCCTAATTATCGATGACTGACTCGGGCTCGATTAGTTATGTCTTTGGCATTTCTATGACTCGTACGAAGGGGGATCTATTAATATCCTAGGGCAAATATGCGGAGGAGATCTTGGCTGGTGTTAACATGTCTACCTGAAAGTCCTCTCAGTCGACACTAACTCTAAACTTAGTGCATCCTCAGGCCCTTTTGTCTCAGAACCGACAAAATATTGTCGCCTTACAGACGCCTTTAAAATATCTCACATTCACTCGCTTCGACATTGCTTACGCGGTTACCTAGGTATGAGGTAGTACTATATATTGACCACGACCACATTCTTCGGCCCTTTCTTCTTGGCTACTTTATCGCGTACTTTGATTCCGACGGGGGTGAATGTCCCAACGTTGTTCCACGTTAAGTTATTGTGTTTGTCTAGGTGACAACCTCAGTCCTACAAGCGTCAACCAATGATGTCCCGTTCAAGTTGAGAAGCTGAGGTATCGCGGCACCACCAATGCAATAGCCGAACACGTTGAAATGGACATACATTTTGTTCGCGACAAGGTTGCTCTCGGCCAGGCCAAGTTCTTCATGTTCATCTCGCTAGCTGACATTTTCACGAAGGGACTACGTAAGGTACCCTTTGGCGACTTTCGTTCCAGCCTTAACGTCCACCTTCCTATCGTTCCGACCTTAGGGTGTAATAGAATATGAATCTTCTGGTTATAATTTTGTTATTATCTGTAGGATATTATTTTCTTAATTTGTTTGTACCATAGGTGTATACATAAACTTGTGACTTAATGAATGAAAGGCAAGATATCATAATGTTTTATCTGTGAATTGAGAATTATCAAGAAGCATACATAGTAATAGGGGAGATATTGGTAATTGTAACAACAAATTCGTGTTAATCTGTAAATAACAATAGAAAAACACAAATGAAGATACAAAATAATAATTTTATTAAATCAAAGAATTTCGGGTACAATCTCTATTTATTCTACTGATTCAATTTCTGCAAAAAAATAAATTTGTAGGAGGGTCTTGATTTGAAGACTTCATTCTCCTTTGACAAATAGGATTGGATTTCCTCCTCTTCAAACTGACTGCAACGGATGCTTGATGTCGGATCAAAGAGCAGTTAATATTCAAATCTAATTGACTAGAAATGAATACCTTCTTTTTCTCTATGCTTTTCCCTTAGAAGAGAACCTTTTTTAGAGAGAATTTTGGAGTTTGCCTTGTATTTTTGTGAATGACAATTATGGAGAGTATTGCCAAAAATGATCAGAGGATTTTGTATTTGACTCTTAGATTTTTGTTTCAATGCCAAACTCTCTGCCAAATTCCAATTGCTTTTTACGTACAAAGCTTTTCCTTGTTTTAAGATGACTTCTCCGTACTTGGTGGAAACAAACCCAGTTTGTTTAGAGTTTTGACCAAGTCTTCTGCTTTTGACATTTTCCATGTACACGTCTCTTGTGCCGTCATTTGGCTTCTTTTTCTTTGTATCTTTTTTTTTGGTAAGGCATTTTGGGCTTATTCATCTTTGTGTTGTAGGTTTGGGTCCAATAACTTGTAATTTGTGTCTCATACTTCCTATCAAAATTTAGCACACTCATTTTCTGAGTGGACCACTTTTATATTTTTGAAAAGACGGAATGAACACCGTCATACTTGTTTCGGGCTAAAATCCACCGACCCATTTCCAAGACGATAAATTTTCACGTAAGTCAACATTTTGACTTTGACTTATTTTAATAATGTGAGACACATTTTTATGTCTACAGTAATAATATTTCTCTTTTTAGAATAATATGATGTTAACGGCATGACCAATGTCCCCATCAGCTAAACATAAAGTTATACTCCCCCCTTCAAGTCTAAATCTATTGTTTTTGTTTTGATACTATTCATGAATGAAAAAATCCTATTAGGTGTTTTCAATGTCTAAGAGAAAATATAGTCGAGTGTAATTTTGTAATATCATTTTCATGAGTTGAATGAGAATATCAAACTTTTATATATGATTTTTATAATTAGTAATTCAAGTTATTAATTTCGCAAATGTCCATCAACAAATGTGCGAAATGAAATGAGGTAACTCTAAGATGGGAGTATCTCGTTTTATAAGTTCACCACCACCTACAATTAGTATGTAGCATTTTTGAGAATTGAAGGAGTTTAAAAACATATCCCTGTCGGGCAGCTATCTGAGTCTGACAATATCATATTAATGGGAGTTGATGATAATAACGGCATTACCAACATATCAACCAACAAATTGGTCGTTGGTAATTTGGTATAGTGACATCTATCCGTTGGTGTTCAATTTAGCTATGTTTGGAAATTATCCAAATTACTTGAGAAACTTCTTAGGATTATATGTTATACGCATTAATCACACCTGAAAACAATGAAATACAAATGGCAAAACATGCAACTGTTAAATCTTATAGGAACATTAGTCACTAACATGGCGACGCAACTATGCAAGGGCAGAGACCCAGATCCAGACCCAGGATAAGAATGTCAAAAAATGAGAAAGAGGTTACTGTAAAACATCAATATCAACAAGAACATCATCCCCTGCAACTGCAAGATCCGCCATTACAAGAGAGGCTATGTTTGCAAGTCATAATTTGCCAAGGGAGTGACAGATATAGAGACAAAATGACATTAATCACTGAAATGACCATGATTCTCATATCATTCTTGCTGCTGTATAATTAGTGATTCAAAGAAAGTAACTACTGACATGCATGCATCTACAATATTAGGTGGCTCATGAGGGTCATGCTAGGCAACATCCCGTGCTCTTGCAGTGCAGTTCACTGGTCTATTACCGTTGAGTATAACCGTCTAAACTATAGTCACGACACTATTGACTGAGGCCAAAACTCTGGATGGATCAACTTCATATATGCACAAGAGGTAAACTTAATAAGTTAAAGATTGATCTAAGAGGTGGTGGTAGAGTGAGGAGAGGTTGTAGGTGGGGTCACTGCATGAAAGGTGTTGTTGTTAGTGAGCCAGCATGCTCTGAGTCTTATAGGCCTTAGTATCTTCTTCACTGCATGCTCTCTCTCAAAATCTTCATCATCACTCTCGCTTGACTCTTCTGACGTCTCTTCTGCCGAGTCTACTGTGCTGCTTCTCTTAATCTCTTCAGCTCTCAAGCTCTTGGTATAGGATACCTTGACTGGATTACGTTCTGCTTTCCTTTTAGATGATAATTTCTTCATGTCTTTCTGTAAGAGATCATGCTTAGACAAATCTATATTTCTCAGCACTAACATATACAAGTAATATTCATGTTCCGAATTAATAATCCTACAGGTTGATATAAAAAATGCTGCAAAATTCAAGTCATCTAGAAGTACTCAGGCAGGATTATATCAACGACAAACATCTGAGTGAATAGCAGTCATGACTAAATAATACGGAGTAGTATAATACATGTCAAAGTTGATAAGCATACAAACATTGCATCAAGTAGAAGTCCACATTACATCATAAATTGCCTTTTCTTCTACTACGACACTGAAATCGCATAATTATGAGATCTGATCATCAAAAATTTGATACAACATTTGAGGTCAAATTTCCAAATGTCTTTCTGTAAGAAGTCATGCTTACAATCCACATTATTCGGCTCAATGATTCGTTTTCCGAGGCCGTTAGCATATACCTCACATAGTTTATACGTAATTAAAAAATGCTTGGCAATTATGGTCCAAGTCTTCAGGCCACATAAGGTTGAATTAGTTACACACTCACATTACATCGAGTCAGCATAAACAAAAAATTGCATAAATGATTAGTCCACAATGAAACTGTCAATATAGCTACACATAACATTCCAGCATGACAGAATTCAAATCGAAAAGAAGCTCTAAATTAAATACAACTGACTAAAAATCAGAAGTGGGTGTCATGCCCAGTCCCAACCATGATGCCACAGATGGGATTCCCCTAGCCTGCCCGGCCGCTTTCAGTTATACCCACCCTTATTGCAGCTAGAAAAATAACATCACATACCTCCAGTTCAATCAAAGCGTTTGACATTTGATATAGTTGCGACTCCATAGCAGATTTCTTCTTGACCAAATGCTCATATGAATCCTTAATAATGAAGGAAAAACGTCAGAGACAGTCAAGTCATACAAAATTTCTGATGTATAATTTAGTTTCTAGTAGAGCAAACACTGACCTTGGAGCTTTTCACATTCACATTAGCATTTTTGAACCTTGCAGAACATGGTGCAATCTCTGGAAGTACCACAGTGGTTGGTTGCAGGTTTTCATCCCAGGATTTGAGCTCTGTTACTTTCCTGTTCACCCAAAATGAAGCTAGATAAGTACAACAGAAACAGTATAAACTCTGTTGTAGTGGTATCAGTGTGCATCTCCAGAAACAGACTAAACATGGTGAAATTATTACCGTCTCAGATTGTCCAATTCATCCTTGACAAGCCTTACTTGTTTACAACAGATACAAGTATGTGTGGTTATGCAATCCCCGGGCTTCCATCCAGGAGGCGGAGTCCAGTAAGGATCTTTAACCCCGGCTTCAATCCTGATGTTAACAAGATCTGCACTCTCAAGCCAGTATTCCATCTTACCCGCAGCATCACACCTCCTACGAAGACGTTCCTTACTTCCTGATGGGACTACTTTTCCTGCCAGGTGCTTCAACAGATGGTCTAACAGGCCAGTATCACCAATTCTTTTCCTTGCTTGGGTTCTGAGAGCGGCACGACCAATTGGATTTCTGTAAGACGCGTTGTTAGCTTTCAGCACCTCAACCATCTCTTTTGCTGCTGTCTCATACCTTCATCATTAAAATCATATTAGCTAACTAGTAAGCATGCTGGTGTTTACTGAAAGCAAACATAAAGCGTAGTTGGTCTTAACGAAAGTACCTGGTTGCAGACCACCTATCGACCCGCTTTCCCTTGGCTGCTTCAAGTTTTGGTATAATCTCGAGAGGTTTGCGTTTAGCATTGTGTTTGATCTTCTTATATTGGGAGCGTACAGGTCTCCTAGACTTCCGCTTTCTGCTGTATTGGATGATATCTTTGACCTTAGTTTCGGGGATTTCCTGGAGCTTAACTTGAACATCCTGAATTTGGTCTCCTACCACAGCAATATCTTTATTATCATTACCATGATGTATATCACTTATTTTTTCTTCAGCACCATGAGGCTGCTTCCCAACACAAGACTGTATAAGCTGGATATGACGGGAACCCCAATTAATCCCAGTGCGACGGAGCATAGAGAAGCAAGCCCCGTTCTTAGCATCAGAGTTGGATGCATTTGCAGATGGTAGCAAGGGCAATGGCTGTGCCTCAAAAGACTTAGTTAGCCAGAAAGATTGGGAGTGGCGGTGCTGGACAAATTCACGAGATGAGATTTGGCGGCCAAGTAGTCGAACCGCAAGGGTTGTCTCGGTGACATACTTTTCATCAGTAGCAGGATACAATGTGGAGCGAATAGCAAAGAGGTCGGTCCTGGCAAAGAAGGCTTGTAGGGAGTGAATGCTAGGGTATCTTATAGTCACATTTTGTTGATTCTTTGCAGTTACCTTAATGAAGAATAAACATATATAAAGACCGCATCAAAAATCAAAAATGAAGTAGAGAAGAAGCACATTAAAGTCGTAAAAAACATAGAAAAAGTGCAAGTGAAAGGTTGAGGGGAAAATTGCAGGTAGTAGGGAAAAGAGTTTACGAACCATAACAGGACGAAGCGAAAAGAGTAAAGCAGGGGCATCAACAGGGAGGTTAGCATGATTAATCTCGTAAAACGACCCGGCCTCGATCCTCTGGGTTAAATCACCTAACCAAAACACACACACATTACTATTACTAATACTAATTACTATAAACTTAGCACCGTCATAAGACATACAGTATTTTGGAAAATTGGCATTACAAACACAAAAAGTAGAACAAGAGGACTCAGAAAGAATAGTACGATTAGGCAAAATAAGGAGATTACAAGGCAAAGGAGAGTTTTGAGCGGCGTCGCCCACCACACCCAGTACATTCGCCCTTAATCTTTCTGACTTCATTCTTATATTTTTATTCACAAAATTACCAAGTTGAGCGACAGTAAAAAATGAGAATACTCTTCTGAATCATATACTGATATACAGCAGGAATAAGGAAGAGGGTCAGGGAAAGCTGTGTGTACTGTGTTTCTTTCTTTCTGTGAGCTGTCCTTTTGGATTTTAGCATTCCCCATTTTCTTAATTACTAATTGCTAAAAATCTATCCACTATTGTCTACGCTTATTTTTCCTAATAATAATACATTACCAAAATGGATACTCCTTAGGTTTTCGACACACGTCGGGTCCGGCAGGTATAAACCCGTTTCAAACTTTCCTCTTTTATTTGGGCACGTCTCCGACACATGTCCATCATATTTAGACATATACACTTTCAAATAAAATCAAGTTTAATTTAAAGTGGATACTTATATTAAATAATTTACAAATTTAAAAACCTATCTTTATAACTATAAAATATATATTTTGGTAAATTTAAATAACGTATCATAAATTTCGCGAGCTGCAATGTCACGTGTCCGTTTTAGTACAACCTAACTAATAAACGGTTCACTCTAAGAATTTCCATGGCATATTAATAGTAATCGTCACGATTAATTTTCCAGCTTAGACTGAAAATCCAACTAATCTAGATATAGAGGGAGCTAAACAAGTAAATTCCAAATATATAGCAATTGTCATTCACGTATCAACCACACAATTACAAAAAAAAAATACAATTCCATACAATAGATTTGTGGTGTCTCTCTTACTTTTTTGTGAATAAAACGGGCGCATATGTATCTTACAAAAAATTCTCGAGTATGATTAGTTTCAGCACCAACAGTCTTAGTGAACCCAGACGACCGGCCTTAATTGGTAAGAAAAGAATTAGACTTGTATAACTAAGGACACAAAAGAAGTAAAACCCGCATAATAAAGTACCTAAAATAATCCAAAAAAAAAATGTAATCAGCTGCAACTCCATATGATGTATAGTGAAGCCTACTGTTGATGAGCTGCCAAAAATAATAAACTTGGTGCTAAAATGAATACACCAAGCAACCTAAGGATTTATTATTCAGCTTATGTTTTAGAAGGCAATGAATGAGGAGTAAGAGTGATGGAAGTGGAGGATACTAAGAGAGGGGAATTTGGTTGAGGTCAGGAACAAATTGGTGAAGATGAGTGGTACACGAAGCGGTAGTGGGGCTAGTAATGCTCTGAATGGAGGGTGATCCTCTGATTGTGGCAGTCGAGATGAAAAGTGTGACGCCGGCCTTGGTAGCCACTGGTTTTGAGATGGAAGTGGCTCGGGGTCGGTGGGGGGACAGAGGGTAGAACAGGGAAGGAGTCCTGCTAGAGGTTGGCGTTGGGTAGCCTAGCAGATCTTCAAGCTGTGACTGTGTGGAGGAGCAGGAAGATGGCCACAGAAAAGACCCCTCTGGCCTGCATAATCTGAATCCGCTCTTTGCTCCCTTTCCTTTCTCGTCTTCTTCTTTCTCAGCTTCCGCCATTCCTCTTGTCTGCTTATCAGCATTCCCCGACATTGCTTCAGTAGCTGCTGCTGCCGCTGATATTTCTGACTTCTCTAGTCTCGCCAACTCCTCCTGTCATCATTATGATTAAGTACATCAGTCAATCATAGCCACTACATTTTTAAGGGACAAATAAAAATCAATACTATACTAGATCATCATTAGATAAACTTATGTGATTCAAATAGAACACAATAGAAAGTCCAAGCTCAAACAGTCAAGACATTCACGCGTTATTCATACATGCTTGTTATTTATGCATAGAAATCTAAGTAGGATGTTGTGAGCAGTGAATGCGAGTACGAGTGCAATCCAATAATTACTGTAACATCTTGTGTTATTGAATGCTGAAATATGACAGCAGACTGAGTTTGATACCTCTATTCCAGAAAACGACTTGGAGATGTCCATTAGTTGTTTTTCCACATTTGCTTTCTTCTGCATCACTTCTTCATACATTTCCTGCTCCCACCAAGTTGCATTTTGTTAAGAATTTGATAATCTAGTGAAAGAATCAAAGCTACCCATCTCATTCATCCTAAATTGGTGTACAAATGATCTCATGATGGCATTATAAATCTGTCATACCTTAAGTGGCTTTAGTGATTCCTCCAGATTTTGTCTTTCACAGGCCTTCTCAATCTCCATATTTTCCTGCTCCCTTCTTGATGTCAGCGTTTCGATTTCTCTGCACAAATAACAGTCCTGTGAGGCTATGAATGAAAGCTGCACATAGCAATAGAGTATCAGAACGACATTAAGTTATCTTCCGATTACATTTAACTCAACACTTGTACGAAATAAGTTGGTACTGTACTAAATTGCCACTCATGTTCATAAACTTATTAGGCAGGCATGTTTACCTCTTCATGCTGTATACTTCTTCCCTAAGCTCCTTGAGCTGCAATGCACAAACCGGGTCCTGGGTCGGGCAATCCCCAGGTTTCCAACCAGGCGGCGGTACCCAATATGGGTCATCAATACCTGTTTGCTTCCTGACTTGAACCAAA
The DNA here is from genome assembly GCA_022085475.1 of Heliosperma pusillum. Lineage (NCBI taxonomy): Eukaryota > Viridiplantae > Streptophyta > Magnoliopsida > Caryophyllales > Caryophyllaceae > Heliosperma > Heliosperma pusillum. The sequence goes on from JAIUZE010014020.1 coordinate 25,665, forward strand.
TCAGCACTCTCCATCCAATACTCCATTGCCCCTTCGGGGTTATGTCGGCGACAGAAGCGTTCCTTACCTCCTGGAGCCAACTTCCCTGCCATGTGCTTAAGTAGATGATCCAACAGACCAGTATCACCAATCAGCTTCCGAGCCTCTGCCCTTAAGTCAGGTCGTAAAAGCGGATTATTGGGACCCGCCCCTTTTTCCTTCATGATCTTCAGCATGTTCATCTCTGCCTGCTTGTACCTTTTATCATTCAAGTACCAACAACCCTTTAGTACTTGTTAATATTCACAAATCACAATGAACATTCCACTGCACAAGTACACAACAAGTACAGAATGATGTGACACTAAAATAATCTGTCTATTATACCCCACACATTAATACATCAACAACATCATCAAATAACATCGATTTGGGGTCAGACGACATGTATCATCATTAAAACCGTCACACATTAAAATTAAAAGAAATTATAATGTATACCTCTCAACACTCCATCTATGTTGAGGATCAATGAACTTTTTCTGAGAAGTTGCCTTAGAAGTAGTAACCTTAGTCTTCTTTTTCTTCTTATCATGGTATACCGCCCCCTTAAATCGACACTTCCTCTTCCCTAAATTCCTGGGTTTTTCTTCAATATTAACCTCATCATTTTCCTTTTCTTTTTCTTTTTCTTCTTTTTCATTTTCCTTATTATTAACACCTTCATCTTGACAGCAAACCTCCATTGCAGCATTACCAGATTGATGAACATCATTACTAGGCTTAATAACCTTAATCACAGTTTTATCAGTAATCTTCTGATTACCATATTTACGTCGAGTATAAAACTGCGTTCTTCTCCTAGTCTCCCACTTAACTCCTCTTTCTACAGTCGGTGATTTCTGATCACCATCAATATCGTTACGATTACCCGAAACCCAGAAATGTTTGTTGCCTCTTTGAGAACCAAATTCTTCAAAGGAGATTTTATGGGTTAAAATCTTTTTACCAAGATTCAAGCTCATGACAAACTTTTCATCCATGCTTGGTTGCATTGACCCGGTAAATTTCTCCCCACCAAAAAACTTGTCAAGTGACTTATTACTTGGAAAAACCACTGTAACTTCATCATTACTCTTCTTATTCACCTGAAAACCAACAAAAAAAAACCAAGATCAGCCAAAGCATTTACAGTAGAAAATTAAAGAACCCAGTTCATGAAACGATCATATTAACCGGAATATATCGTCGAAATTTCAAATAAACAAATACGAAAAATCCGATCCTTACGATAACAGCTTCAATGGAGTTGAGTGAAGTTGATTTAGTGCAATTGGAATGATAAACTCTGTAAACGGAACCCACTTCAATCTCCATTATTATTATTCTTAGTAATGAACAAATTTATTTACGAGTGCAAAAACAGCTCAGATTTTACGCACAATAATGCAAGCTTTTTTTAATGGTTTTTTTCTACAATTTTTTGTCTGTTTAATTTGACTGACACAAGGTGCAAGAAAGTGAAAAAGATTGGAAATTTGTTAACCAAAACCGAAAATCTTCAACACCCAAAAAAGGAAGCGAAAAAAGAGTTTGATACATGAAAAGAATTACGTAAATTTGAGAAAAAAAATGGAATTATTTTACAGGTAAGAAATAGGGGGAAATAAACCCACATGCACACAATTATTTACCACGATTTCTCAGAAAATCAGTATAAATCAGTGTTGTAATGATGATTTTGTGTAGTGTATGTCCGCGTGTGTGTCAAAAATGCGATTAAAATGCATGTATGTGTTGATGTTATTATTATTATTATATTCTAAAAACGTAACTATCTGAGTTATTATTATTACAAGTGCATCAGAAAATTACAGTGTGGCGCGTGGGATTCAGTTATGGGACGTTTAAGGAGGGTTTTATCATGTTTACGCGCGTGAGCTGTTGAAGGGAGGCTCAAACTGTGTGTAACCAACTCTGTCAATTGTTAACTGAATCAAGAGGAGGCATTTGTGCACAGAAACGAATCTCTTTTTCTTATGATTATTAGTATTATTAATATCAATACTTCTTATTTAAGACGGTTATTTTCGTCTGAAACATTCTCAATGTTATTTACATTTGATTATAAAACGGTTATATATAAATCGTATAAAAGTTTCAAACAAAAATAAATGTCTGAAATAAGAATCTCAATATTATTACGATTCCTCCTCATTTTTGGTTTCTCAATATTAGGTCCCTTTATTACTTGCAAATGAATATATGTAATTTTTTTTTTGAATTACTTCACATGAATAATTCATCTAATCAGTGCCCTTCTATTTAAATTAACCTAATAACTTAATCCCTCATATATCCAGGAACGACGAACGCATGAATTTTGGTTTTGGGCGTCACAATATAAAAAGACCCCTTATTCTTAAAGCTAATAAAGATCAAAAAGCAAAAATATGTCCCTTTGGGAATCGAACTTGGGGTTACAAGCACTAGTATCATTACTTACAAACAAAGAGAACTAACCGGTACATATAGTTGAACTTTTTGGGGGTCGTGACTTTGTGAAGCAGGGGAGGATCTTAGGCTACTTGGGTCTGGGCGTGGCCCACCCCAACATTTGTGTTATACTTTCTTCATTCAATAATACTCTACCATATTACATTTTGCACAAATATTAAGGGAGCCATTAAATAACTAATATAAGTGCATAGGGGAGTGTGTAAGATGTTTTATTAAATTGGTATTTGTGAGGATATGAGTGGGTTATGAGTGGTATTAGATGTAATAAGATGTTTTGATTAGGATAAAGTGGTCATTTTACATTATTTTTTAAGAACGTGGTAGAGTAGAGTTGAATGGATGAAAAAGGAAATATGGTAGAGTGGAGTTGAATGGAGGAAGTATATGAACTAATAACGGGTCAAACTAAAATAACCATTGTAAATATATAAACTAATAACAACAGTTTACTCTATATCCGTTGTTATTAATTTGGCGCAAAATTAGTGTAAAGTAATAACAACGGTCACCAACAAACCCGTAGTTATAATGTGTTATTAATTTGGCGCAAAATTTGACGTAAACTAATAACAACGGTATTATTTTGTTGTACGTTGTTATTAGTTTTAACAACGGTTAGAACTTTTTTAACCGTTGTAAATATATAAACTAATAACAACAGTTTACTATGTATAATAACCGTTGTCAATATTTGTTAATAAAGATGAAAAAAACACACAACACTAATAATACTGTACTGTAACACAAAAACACAAACACAAAGCGATCATACTGTAATACAAAACCACAAACACTAAGACATACTCCCTGATCGTCTCTCTGTCATCATCTCTGTCACTGTTGTAACCGTCTGCTATTTCTTATTAATCAGGTATTATTTTTATTAACTATTTCTTATTAAGATTTTCTAGCTAGATTGTTCAATTCTAATTATTGTGGATTTCTTGAATGTCGTTTATTATTGAATTTGTGAATTAGTTGGCTTATAATTTTGCTAAATTGTTCAATTCTAATAATTTTGCTTTATTGATTTCCTGAATTTCGTTTATTTGTGAATTAGTTGCCTTATATATATATATTGCATTTTCTGAATTAGTTGGCTTATTATTGAATTAGTTTTAATTAGTTGTATTTTCTGAATTAGTTGGCTTACTATATATATTACGAATGTAGATAAATGACTCGAACTTGGATGAATGCTGCGAATATGAGTGACCCAAACTATAAGGATGGTTTAGCTGAATTTTATGAAGTCGTTGCAAACAATTTGAATGGTTCTTCTAGTATTCCATGCCCTTGTGAAAGATGTGGTAATATTAGGTATATGGCTATTCCGGACGTTAAAATTCACCTAGAAAAGTATAGTTTTAGTCGATCCTATACCCGTTGGATTTTTCATGGGGAATCATTAGAGGAAGAGAATAGCTTTGAAGAATATGATCTTGAGGTATACAAAAGGCTAACTGATGATCCCGAGTTTGCCAAGTATGTTGAGTTGGAAGCAGACAAGTTTAATGTTGAGTCTACAGATAATGAAGAAAAAGATGATGAATCAAATGCTTTTGAAGATGACAATATTAATTTGGATGACCTTGACAATATGTATGAGAAGTTGTGTGAGTCTGAAGCGCCTCTGTACCCTGTTTGTAAGTACACAAAAATGTCGGTTGTGGTGAAGTTGTATAATATCAAGGGGGCAAATGGGGTGAGTGACACGTGTTTCACTAGTTTATTAGCCTTGATAAACGACATGCTTCCAGATGATAATGTTCTTCCCGTTAAGACATATGAGGCTAAAAAACTAATTAGAGGAGTGGGTATGATGTAACACCCGCAAATGTACCCTATTTTTATAGTAAAAATATTATACGGATACTTTTCAGCGAATTTTAGTTTTAGTCTAGAATTTAATTTCCCGTGTCTATTTTAGAAAATCCGAGTTCGTTTTCGGACTTTACGCGAGATTCCGAGTAAATTACGTCTTAAGACGTTATTGACTTTTCCTTGACTTTTTCGACTTACTCCTTCATATACTCCCTCATAACCTAACTCCCTCACAACTCAAACTTCTTCTTCCTCACCAAGAAACCCCAAATCCCTAGCCTCCATATTTGATCCAACTCTAAATCATCGCTTCTCATTCGTTACTAGGTCAAATTCACTAAGGTTCGTCTTATTCCTTCCCTCTCATCTTCCTCTATCCGTATTGGTAATAAAATTACCGTCTTTCTCGCTTTTCAATTTATCCGTCTTTCTCAAAGATGAATTATATTCATCTTTTGTTGTCTTTGTTTAGGTGGAGACTTTCTAGACCCCGACAAAGATTACTATCTAGTGGAGGAAGGTTTAGAAATCGTCGTTTAAAGACGCGTAAAGGTAACGGTGAAGGGTTACTCGATATCATTTACGTGTTTTATGTGTTTTCTATGTTAGTAATCATATTTAGAATAGGATTAGTAATCATAGGAATTGTGTTGTTGATGATAGTTGTTGTTAGTTGTTAATTGATATGAGAATTGATGGTTTGTGATGATAAATGAGGATTTTTGTTGTTGATAACATGTTGGGATTTGATCGTGCCTGAGACCAGCGAAGGACGCTGGCAGCGTCGTGGGACGCTGGCAGCGTCATCCGGCGCTGGCAGCGTTACTCGCTGCCAGTTTTCCAAAGTCGACTGCAGTTTTCCTACACTGACCCTTTTTCGTAAAATGATCGTATCTCCTTCGTTACTTGCTTGTTTTGGGCTTGTGATATCCCGTTGGAACCGTAATAAAATAAGCTATCACCTACATTTGAAATTTCTGCATTTGCATGTCTAGAACTCTAGTTATGATCGTTTGAAGTGGACCCTTGTTTTAGTTGGTTTCCAAACAACGTTGTTTTGGAGAGGGGATCTATGTTTCTTATTTATGGTGCTTCATAAACTTGTTCTAATGCTTATGTATCATGTATTGACTCATTTTTATCATAGTTAAATTTATATAATTCCATATTCTCATGTTTTGTGACGGTTTTTGGTATGTCCCACTTTGAGTCGGTTTTTACAAATGTTACGGTTTGAGCACTAATTTCCTATGTGCTTTGTACTCTCATTCGCTTGCCTACCTCCACGTTCGTAAGGCTGGAATGTCGGAACGGGGATGTATCCTTACTGCTTAATTGCATGTGTTAGTGGGCATACGACGACGTTGTTGGGAGGCGAACGCTTTGCGTTGATCGACCCGGCCGTCAAATGTTGTGTACTTGCGAGGTGGTGTTATTTACATGTAGCGTACCGCTTGTTATGAGGCTTGAGCTCTTTTCCGCCTCTTTCGTGAATTGATCTACCGAATTTGGGGTACTCGGCGTCATGTGTGACCGAGTCTTGGATGCGAAATGTCTCGCATGTCGAATCGAAAATGGTTTATTCCGAGAGTCTGCCCAGAGTTTTGACTTAGAATTATCGTCGTGCTACCAGGAGGAAAATAGTCTACATAGGCGAAATGTAAGCATCGCGTATGAGTTCAGGGAAATGTGATCCCGTGGATGCCTTTTTAATCATACTTGCCATGTACACGATGCTACTCACTACTTACTTGCGTTTCATTACCGTGAAAATTGTCGTCAATGTATTGGTACGTTGAATGGATGATAATATGTTGGATTTACTGTGATCATCGCATGACTTGACTTGGTTTGTCTGTCGAGTCTCAATCTTATCAACCTTATACCGCTAACGGTGAGATGCAAGCCCTAGTGAGTGTATTCGGTTGCCTAAGAGTGTCTTCCCCGTGTCTATCTATAGCATGATGGTTACGGTTTTGTACTCCATGTATCGATCTCTTTATGCATTGAATTGCCTATCTATCCTTATCGTATTTCACATGTATATCTATATATGCATGCTTCTACTTTTGTATTTCCTTTTATGTACGTTTAATGTGATATGGCTGGGAGAACCCGGAGTTACTCCCCACTGATTGTGGAGTTCATGATTTTCATGGATGAACAGGTTGCTTGCATGGATGACTTTTTGCTTGGTATTGTGGGTTCGGGTGTGAGCTAGCGGGCGTTGTCCCTGGATGAAACACCTCTAGACGTTATTTAGTTTGTTTGCTAATCACTTTTACTTTGATAACATTTGGAGAGACTACGTCTCTTGTTGTAGTATATTTCGTACTTTGGTTTGTAATATTTGACACTCCTCGTATTTATCTTGCATGTATAAAGGTTTTTAAAATACCGTATTTTCGCTAATTAAATCACATGCTTGTATGTTTTATTTCCGCATTCGCGAGGGTTGTCACAGTTGGTATCAGAGCTTAAACGCTCCCGACGCACACACGTGAACCCTAAACTTAAATCACTTGACCTTGAAATAATAAATGAGAGATGGGTAGACTTAAGGACCTAAGTTGGTAGTCTTTGGTGTACTTGATGTTTGTTAGGTTCTAACTTGTTTGTTGATTGTGTTGAGTGATTTTATGTTTATTTATATCTACCTTCTTAAGGTGGATCATGTGTTACCTAGAAGATGTATCCTCTACCGAAGAGTGAAGAATGTCAAGCCTAATTGAAGTGTATTTCTTCCTCATCTATGAATTTCTCTCGTCCTTATTGTAGCATGCTCTCTTCCTTCTATCTAAGTGCTTCTTCATCATCTAACTTCTTTTCCCCTTGGAAATTACTCTTGTTACTTTCCTCCTCCTTATCAATTTGTACCATCAACTTCCTTATGTGACCTTTTGTGGACATCATACCCTTTTGTTTGTGGCATATTGTACTTGGTCGGAAGAATTTTAGACTTGGTGGAGTGTTAGTGTTGATTAGAATGAATTTGGGATTCGAGAAAAATGTGGTAAGGTATGTTTAATGATTTTAATGTATAAATGCTTGCTGATGTGGTCGTTATACACCAAAAATAAAACCTAAGTCTACTAACTAAGAAGATAGCGGAAGTAGGGTCGATCTGCACAGGGAGGAAACTAATTAACTGAAATCTAAATCTGCAAGAAACAATCTGGGGGTTTTGAAAATTGGTTTTAACTAAACTAAATAAGATTAAAGGAAAGAGAATTAAAGGAAGAAATAGATATGAAATAAATAGATATGAAATAAATCAGATAAAGAGAAATATGCTAGGATTCGGTCTACTGCAGTATCGGCATCTATGGGTCAACTAAGTCAGTCAATCTATCAATGAGAAGGGCAATGGTTTTCTCCTCTCGGTCTCAAACCACCCTAGGGATTTTCCTAATTAACTCTCGTCCTCTTAGGAGTCACCTATCAATTCTAAGCAAGCCTTCCCTTCCAATCTCTCGATCCATGGTCGGGGTTAACTACCTAGCCTAGTCTCCTGCGTATACTCATTCGACTAAACCTCAATTAAATTGCTTAGACTGATTCTCATATTCAAGACTAACTAAACTAATCTATCCTAACATGCCTCTACTACAGTTTCCCTCATACCAACATACAAGAAAATTAGCTACTCATGCTATTAACGATGCTAACAAAGACGATTGAACATATGACGATAGACATAATAAAATCGTAATTAATAAGCATGAACAATAACAACGCAGTAATTAAGAAGAGTAAACAGTAATAAGGATTAAAACGAAAGTAAGAATAAAACAGAGAAAGTAGTTTACAATCTTAGCAATCCGGCGTAAAGAACAATCCACGTCGAATAAACCCGAAGGAAAACTAAAGATTAAAAGTTCAGAAACTAATGAAAGATTAATGTCTGCTAATTACTGCTGATCAGTTCTGAATAATCGAAAACTGAATTCTAATGACGTAAATAAGAGTCATATATAGTGTCTAACACGACTCTAACCCTAATTAAGCTATGGACTTAAAGCCCGTGATAGGATCCACTCGATCGAGGGAAATAACCCTTCGATCGAGGCTTTTATTCATGGAAATCAGTCGATCGAGCACTTGATCTACTCGATCGACCAACTGGCTAACGGCTCCTACTCGATCAGCAAAGGATGTAACTCGATCGAGTTCTTCTGGCTTCAACTCACCTCGATCGACCAAATGCACACTCGATCGAGGTCTTCTAGCATAGTACATAGTGCGAGTCATGACTTGGGCTTGATTATGAACGGTTTCACGCTTCCCCATGCAAGAGTTCCTGTTCCGATCCTTCCATTCTCCTAAATGCATGCAAAGTGGACTGCTTTGGCTCGGTTTCCGCTACTACACAGCTTGTACCTACAAAATGGTAATGAAAGTACAAAGTAGCCAAATAGGGGCATATGGTGATATAATATCACCTAAATGACATAGAAATGCGTGCATAAATGGACTAGGAAGTCTATATAAAATACACGCATCACTTGCCATGACTTGTGTGTAAATAGTTCATGATATTCGATGGTATAAGGTTGAATGAGTTGGTTATGACTTTTTAACTCATTAGTAATTTAGTCTTTTGGACTTAGAAGTTTAGTATTGTTTTGAAGACCATGCTTATGATAAGTCTAATTGGTGTAAATAAGAAGTTTTGAATGATATCTTGAGGTGCGAAATACTTTTGAGATTAAGTGACGTCTTGTGGTTTCCTATTGTGTGTTTGTGAGTATAGGCTTGGTGGAAAAGCTTTTGGCTATAGTTCTTGGATTTAAAGATATGATCTTATCTTATGGCATCGGAGACTCGTTTGAAGTAGTAAGGTTTCGTTGTAAGTTTAACCATATTACTTGAGGATTATAGATATGAGCGAGATTCGATGATGTGCTATGATGGAAATCCTTGGGACGTTAATGATATGTTTGACTTGAGTTGTACTTTGTTAATAATGAACTCGTGGCTATATGATGTTGATAATGACGTTTTGTTCGGTGTTCTACCTTTGCCCGTAGAGTTGAAAGAGATTATTATGGAGAATTCCTTATTGGTTCTTCGGTTGTTGAACCTTTGGGAATGTGTCAAATTATGGAGTTGAGAGAATGTTTACTAGGCTTGAGTTCAATTCCGCAATTGGGAATCCGTGTTATATTGAAAGGGTGGATGAATTGGGTTGTAATCGATTTGTTAAATCTAGGTGTACCTTACTTTGATGATTGTGGTACGATGGTCCCTTGTAAGAGACCTTTGTTTGGGATGAGTTGCTTTACTATCACCCTAAGCCTGAAAGGAGAAATTTTGTGGAGTTAAACTTTAAACCTTTACTCGTACCTTTATCCCTTTCTATTTCATTTCATGCAAGTTTCTACTAAGCCCGATTTCTAGGAAATTGTTTTCTCTTATCTTTTCCTTTGCTTGGCTATCTTCATGGCTATATCTATCCAATATCTAGCTTTTGGCTCCCTGCCTCTGGCGTTCTTCTAATTTTCGTCCGATCTTATCGCGTTCGTGTTTCCCTTGAAATTTCCTATCGTTTCCAGTTTCATGGTGACATTGTCTTTCCTCTGGTGAGATAGTTGGGGTTGTTAGCTAGCTTCGTGTTGATTTTGAACATTAATAGGATTGGGATTTAAACCTTAGGATGAATCTGTTGGTGGTATTGTACTCTCTTGGTGGCTTCATTTATTGAGCTTGCTAGTGTAGTGCTATTTTGGGAATCAAGTTGAGCGAGATGATATTTCGTTGTTGTTGAGTATTACATCGGTTGCTTGGGATATCATTTGGGAATTAGATGTCTCTAATTGGTGGATTCTAAAAGAGACTTTGCTTTAGGGTAATTGAGTTGGTACCCAAGGTTTGAGGTGTATTGTCGTAAATGAAAATCGATTCATATTGAGTTTTAGATGAACTATATGATTTGAATGGTGGTCTGATTGCCAAGTAATTGGCCATTTGTGGTTTGGAATTAGTAATTCTCTTTTATTCTTAAGGAATCATAGTTCTAGATTGAGAAATGTTCGTTGCATGCTTTGGATAGTGAATGCTCGGTTGTTATGGATATAGAGTTAGAATAGTGAACCCATTTATCTTGAGGATTAGTAACCACAATAGTTTGCTAATGTGACTATTTATATTTGAGGCTTCGAGCGTAGTAATGATCGAATTAAGGATGTTATGGCGTATTAAAGAATCCTTATAACCGATAATGGATTGTGGATTTTCCCTTGTCGTGAGACTTTGGATGAGACTAGTTGAATCTTAGATAATTATGTTTGTTGCTTTGATTGTGTTTTGACTTTCAAAGATGAGAAAGTTCATTGTAAATTTAGGATAATGAGTTTGAAGTAAATTGAATCAAGGGATTTTCATGGTAAGTCTCCTTTACCTTGTGGTTGTTAACGATCATGTTTCCCTAGATATAAATATTTTGTTGGTGGTTTCTAGTAAGGGTTTTGATGAAACTAATAAGATTAGAGTATGTAATGAATCTTTCATGTGGATTGTTAGTTGTGGAGTCTACCGTGCCGATGGAATTTAGTGGATACTAAATGGATCTGAATAATTAGGTTATTGGCTTGAAATCTCGTGATTTTGGAATATTTTTGTAGGATTTCTGATGATCGAAAATGATGAGTTGCAAATTGGGTAAATTGCATTCTCTTTAGGATTTGGTTTATTAGTAGAGTTAGTGATGTCGAATTCTTGTAGATCTTCCTGCCGACTTTATCGTGATCTTCCTATCCCTAAGAGTTCGATTTGTTTCGTTTTTGCGTGTTTAGTATATATTTTGTTACCCTGAATTGTGTGTGAAATGTGCGAGTCGCTCTATGTACGTGTAATGTCGTGTTATTTTGATTTTATCCTTGAGAAAACTTCTAAATTTTCATATTGTATTTCCAATCTAAAGTTTCACCGAAGTTTTAAAGATGAATTTTGTACCTCCTTTTTGGAGAAAATAGATTTCTTTCTCTTTTATATTTGGATTTTGCGTTTGGTTGGATGTTTGCACTTGTTATTGGAGACGTCTGATAACTAGTCCTACACTTACTAACGTTGTTTGATTTTCGATTTCACTATTTTCGACATTGCTTTGATTTGGATAACTAGAGTACTCGTTCGCGACGGGCACTCTTGCGATCCGTAAATAAAGTTTCGCACTTGTGAAAATATCCTTAAACCGTTTTCGAGATGAACCTCGTTTCATAAATGTTTCCCTTATAAAAGTTTTCGTATTAATTTTGAAAAACCGATTCTTGTCTTGATACTTTTGTTTTCTACTCTCAAGTTTCGAGGACGAAACTTTTTAAAAGGTGGGGTGATTGTAACACTCGCAAATGTACCCTATTTTTATAGTAAAAATATTATACGTATACTTTTCAGCGAATTTTAGATTTAGTCTAGAATTTAATTTCCCGTGTCTATTTTAGAAAATCCGAGTTCGTTTTCGGACTTTACGCGGGATTCCGAGTAAATTATGTCTTAAGACGTTATTGACTTTTCCTTGACTTTTTCCACTTACTCCTTCATATACTCCCTCATAACCTAACTCCCTCACAACTCAAACTTCTTCTTCCTCACCAAGAAACCCCAAATCCCTAGCCTCCATATTTGATCCAACTCTAAATCATCGCTACTCATTCGTTACTAGGTCAAATTCACTAAGGTTCGTCTTATTCCTTCCCTCTCATCTTCCTCTATCCGTATTGGTAATAAAATTACCGTCTTTCTCGCTTTTCAATTTATCCTTCTTTCTCAAAGGTGAATTATATTCATCTTTTGTCGTCTTTGTTAAGGTGGAGACTTTCTAGACCCCGACAAAGATTACTATCTAGTGGAGGAAGGTTTAGAAATCGTTTAAAGACGCGTAAAGGTAACGGTGAAGGGTTACTCGATATCATTTACGTGTTTTATGTGTTTTCTTTGTTAGTAATCATATTTAGAATAGGATTAGTAATCATAGGAATTGTGCTGTTGATGATAGTTGTTGTTAGTTGTTAATTGATATGAGAATTGATGGTTTGTGATGATAAATGAGGATTTTTGTTGTTGATAACATGTTGGGATTTAATCGTGCCTGAGTCCAGCGAAGGACGCTGGTAGCGTCCTTGGACGCTGGCAGCGTAGTGGGACGCTGGCAGCGTCGTCCGGCGCTGGCAGCGTTACTCGCTGCCAGTTTTCCAAAGTCGACTGCGGTTTTCCTACACTGACCCCTTTTTGTAAAATGATCGTATCTCCTTCGTTACTTGCTTGTTTTGGGCTTGTGACATCCCGTTGGAACCGTAAGAGGATAATCTATCACCTACGTTTAGAATTTCTTCATTTGCATGTCTAGAACTCTAGTTATGACCGTTTGAAGTGGACCCTTGTTTTAGTTGGTTTCCAAACAACGTTGTTTTGGAGAGGGGATCTATGTTTCTTATTTATGGTGCTTCATAAACTTGTTCTAATGCTTATGTATCATGTATTTACTCATTTTTATCATAGTTAAATTTATATAATTCCCTATTCTTATGTTTTGTGACGGTGTTTGGTATGTCCCACATTGAGTCGGTTTTTACACAAGTTACGGTTTGAGCACTAACTTCCTATGTGCTTTGTACTCTCATTCCATTGGCTACCTCCACGTTCGTAAGGTTGGAATGTCGGAACGGGGATGTATCCTTACTTCTTAATTGCATGTGTTAGTGGGCATACAACGACGTTGTTGGGAGGCGAACGCTTTGCGTTGATCGACCCGGCCGTCAAATGTTGTGTACTTGCGAGGT
>JAIUZE010014021.1:0-51711 GCA_022085475.1 Heliosperma pusillum
CTCCCTTTCGGCGAGATTATGATGAAGGCAATGGAGGTGGTGGTATGCAAGCCGAACCCAATATGACCCTTGACTTCTGATATTAGTTTAGAAACTTGTGACTTATGCTTGTTTAAACTTGGTTTGTTAACGTTTAAGAAGATTTGTAAACTTGAAACAATTTTCTTGATCTATATGAGGATGTTGGTTTCACATCGAGTTGTTGTAAATGTGTGACACTATGGTTGTTTTCTAGTATACTTGCAGGTATGGTATGGTAACGAAATGGCAGGATGAAAACAGAATTTTTCTTGCAATATCACAGGTTTTTTGGCGACTGAAATGTTCATTTGGCGACTACGTCCAGTCGCCAAACCCCCTGTATTTTTGCAAATTAAAAGGCTGTTTGGCGACTGAAATCAGTCGCCAATTTGGCGACTGAAGGCTGTTGTGGTCGCCAAATTGGCGACTGATGGCGACTGATTTCAGTCGCCAATTTGGCGACTACATTACCTATCAGTCGCCAATTTGGGCGACTGAAATCAGTCGCCATTTCGCCATTTTGGCGACGCTTTTATCAGTCGCCAAATTTGGCGACTGAAATTAGTCGCCCGAATTTTTTTTGGTGACTAATGACTGCGACTGGTTCTTGGCGACTGATTTCAGTCGCCAAATTTATTTTAGCGACTGAATTTAGTCGCCAATATCAGTCGCCTGAATGTTGTTTTCTTGTAGTGTTTGATAAATGTTTAAAACGAGAAGTATATTTTACTCCTGCGAGGATATCTCCCTGAAGGAGCCTCTTATGAATGATCATCATTTGTTAAATGGTTGATCAATTGAGTTTTGAGAACTCGTGACGAAATATATAAACATCTACAATACGATTGAAAGATATCGTGATTAGTTCCAAAATGGAACATCAAAACTCCTTTAGAGTTTATTTGATGTCTCAACCTGAAGTTTGAGCATATGAGAATTGAGATCTGAATGAGTTTCTTGTTAAACACTTGAAATGAGTTTATGGTCCAGAAGTATCATAACGATTGAAAAATAATGTAGTCAAAGTCTACAATGAGGATGTCAACCCAATGGTTTAGCAAAGAAAATTACTGAAGGTATTTAGTGAATTATTATTATCCAACAATTTGATTGCTTCTCCCGTAGAGGTCCAATATATGGAGGATTACTACACTCTTTTTTCCTTCGACTAGGTTTTTTTTCCCAACGGATTTTTCCTATCAAGGTTTTTAACGAGGTAGCACTACAAGCGCATTATTGATACGCTATATTAATGATTGTTGAGATGACAATTGTTTTAGACATAATATTATGTCATGTTATGAGAAGAATTGAACTTATTTTCTCTCACTATTTGGTGTATTACCTGAAATGAAGATCAAGAGTTGTCATGAATGACTACATCCGAATTGTGAGTTCTAAAGCAATGTGAAGATTGAAATTATCAAGGATATGAAGATATCAAGTTTATCAACTATAATGGATTCTATTCAACGATCGAGAAGTTACGTCAAAGAATGATTCATTTGAAGTTATATACAGTCATGTTATCATCAGGGGGAGTAGCACGCGCTGTACTCTTTTTCCTTATCTATGGTTTTGTCCCACTGGGTTTTCCATAGAAAGGTTTTAACGAGGCAGCTTGTTATGCGTGTTTGGAGATTACTTTACTCTTCTCGTTTCTAGTGTTTTTTACATAGGGTTTTTCTAGTAAGGTTTTTAACGAGGCATATTCTTCAGTAATGGACATCCAAGGGGGAGTGTTATGAGATATTATTATATGGATGTCCATATCTTATAGGATAATAGAATATATTATCTTATGGAAACTCTACCCCTATTGTATGTGTATATGTACCCCTTATAATGGAATAATAACACAGATCTATCTGTCTTACTTTCTCTCTACCTTCTGTATATAATTATCTTTTCCTTTGTTTCACAACAAAATTCATATATAACCTCAAATTTGAATTGAGTTGGTTTGAGCTATATTCAATAAGAATCTTGCTAGGTTTAATATTGACTTCCTTAAAGTAATCAATTCTAAATGTTTAGTCCATAATCGAAATCAAAATCTAGCATAGGATAGATTTAAAGACAAATTATATCCAAACTATCATACTCCACCTTCCCTCCCTCCTCTCATTTCCCCCACTCTCAGTGAAGTACTCATAATCCGATAGAGTGTGATATTAATTTTAATATAATTATTACTATATTTCTCATTTTGTATTGTTCTACAAGACAAAAAATAATTTCAAGTCAAAGAAATTTAACAATGAAAAATGTTTATTGTTTAGAAAGCTGCGGATATTAGAAACCCTACTACCTATGGGGAAAGGCCGGACACTCCGGCCTTTCCCCTCTATTTGGCTATCCAAATAAACCCTAATAGTCGAGTAGAGGAATAATGTAGAGATCTTTCCCATCAAAGTCGTATGATTTGGAAGTGGTAAGGCAGAGCCTTTGTTTTAAATAGGCTGGAAAGGAATTGGACTGAGATATGGACCAAATCCAAAATATTTTCAAAATTAACGGAGTGTTTTAGATTGCCAACATCGGAATTGTATGAATTTTTGGATTTCTTATTTGAAATCCAAGTTCCCGTACCAACAATAAATGTGAGAAAAAGGATTACGCATCGAACGTATTACTCCTTGTATCCTGAGTTTACATGTATTTTTTCCGAGTATTTAGAATTTAAAAGTTTTAGATGTATTAACTCAGATGTATAATCCTTAAACTGAATAAATGTTTATAATATGTTTGAAGTATTTAATTTGTTGAGTGTTTTAATTTTAGACAAATTTTTTCAAATTTGGTGAGTTTTTTAAGACATGAAAAAAAATACTCCATACACAATCCAAAATATTATCCTAGAACTAGGTTTTGAGACGGTTACATACTTACAATCCTTCCTGTTCATATAGGGATTATAATAACGCATGCGTGATATACATTCAAACGCATAAAAGTTACTTGACTGAAAAAAAAAACTCCGGCAACCGATCATCTGAAAAAAAAATAGGCACCAACATAAGATGTAGCACAATACAGAAGTCATTCAAATAGGGGGTGAAAAAAAAAACCAACATGCATATTACGAAGGGTATACTCACCGTGCGATCCTCTCTTCTCTAGCTTCGAGAATTTCCACTTCCTCATTTGAAAGTATATCAACAATTGGTTCGAAAACATCCCAGTCTTTCCTTTTCCTGAAGACACAAGGATTTTGTTCATAGATTAACGCCTAATTTACTTCTAAACATGATACGTAGAGAAAGAAAAAGGAATTCCCTATTGAATTGACCATATAAAAGTAGCCGGTATGGTGTAATAAGCTGTGATTATTGTTCATTCAATAAATAATACTCGTAATCATATGTCATGGTATTAAACTAGGGTTGCTACATTGGCCACACTGTTTTCGACAGCTTCAAAGTTACAGTAGAGGCAAGGGCCCTCGGGTATATTTCCTCTATGTAAGCAAAACCCAAGTTCTAAAGTGGACGTTTTCAGGGTCAGCATTGAGCCTGAGTGATGAGAAAGCTTTCCATCCACAGCCTCAAAACCAAGTTTGGGATCAACTTGGCTCATTTACCCCCCTGATCAATTCAACCTAAAAGACGAGTTTGGTTCAAGTTTTAAATACTTCTGATGAAGTAAAACCTATTTGTGAACCACGAACCTTACTCTAGGTCATTGAACTAATAAAATCTTTGGTAATTCAACGAATCAACCTAGATCAAAGCACTTCAAGTTGAAATATACTTGGGCAAGCAGGGCAAGCTCAGTAGATAGGTTAATCACCCTCACCAAGTGTTACATGATTAATGGATCCTGGAAGGGGGAAGTGTGCAAATAAGGCAGTTAAACTCGACGTTGCCAAAAAATGAGTTGTTTAGACTTTTCATGAGTGGCCGGCTGGCCGCATAGCTAGTGGGTGATGGTTTCAGAAGAATGTGCATGTTGGCCAAAGAAAATTTTATGAACAAGCATACAAGTGTGGAGTCCTCAGGACGATGTTCGAGTATGATGACAACGGGACCGAATTGAGGCTGAGGGGTGAAGGTAATAGTACCATAGGACTCAAAGTGCACAATACAACTAAGAAGGGAATTATTCTTACAATACCAGTATAATGCAAATAACTAAAGAAATGAAGTTTTACCGAATGACGCTCGATTTGCTGCCAAATAACTTCATCACGTCAACTGCAGTAACACCAGCTTTGCTGAAGTTGAAATCACATGTCATGGTTCGAGTAGAAAATATGAGACTGGTTTATGCTCATTAATTTATTCACCCATCACCAAATATATATGGTCCCCTTTCGACTTTGGTAGTTAACTTAGACAGATTTTCTCATAATGAATAGTTACAAATTTTTAAAAAGATTATATGAAAATAATATCTTTTATATGTAAATCAAACATGACAAATTCGATATTGTAACTTTTCATACAGGGAGAGAGCTTAAAAGTCATTGACCATCAAAGTTGAAAGAGGACAATATCTATTGGATGGAGATAGTACAAATAAACATATTATACTTACCTAATAGGGACGTATTCTATTCCACGACGGCTTTTCTTGCTTACTTTTATTTCCTTTGCAGAAGTTACATTCTGAACTGCAATCTAAAGTCAAAATTGATGTAACTCACACTACTAGCAACGAGATTGTCTTTATTCTCAACAACAAATTAGTAAAGAAAATCTAAGATATATTTCAGACATTTAAGTCAGATCAGCACCTCATAAAGTTGCTCCCTTATAGCAAAAGCAATTGCAGGCTGCAAAATTACCGAGACAGAATAAGCCAGGAGATAACTATAAGAAGAAGAATATTAAAGAAAATACAATATACAATATGGCAAAGTGGCACAATTAGACATGGTTACTTCGCGACTTACAAAACTTACAAAACATCAATCATGGCTTGTTTGCCACACTTTTAACAGGTAGAGTATAGCCTCAATGAACTCTAAGAATGTGGCCATGAACTGGTATACAATGAGAACTTTCAATTTCTCATGCTCCATTGTCTTAGGCTTGGGCTATGTTACTCTCACACTTCACTTAGCTGCCGTGTCGCGTGTGAGATACATATCGTGTCTTACGCTACACTACACTTCGACACTTAAGTTTAGACCAAAAAAATTGAAAAATTTGTACAAAACAGCCGTGTCCGTGTCGGAGAGTCGGGGTAAGTGATTCCTTAACCTTTTTCGGCACATTGATATTCATAATTGCTACTATCTATATAGCTAGCAAATATCTCTAACTGTGAGACATCACTGTGGCAATTTCAAGCTGATACAAGATGTTTTTTGGTGCAATCAAATTCCTCCATTACTGATCTAGCTTACATTTATACTCCTACTTCAGAGGATAAGCCACATTTCACTTTTCTCTTCTCACTAGAAAAATCTAATAGCGCTTGTTCACGGAAATGGAGGGATTGATAACCATTAACCAACCCACTAACCTTTTATGATTCTTTGTCCAAAAGTTTATTGGCAATTGGGTTAAGATATTTCTATAGCTAAGCATTTGTGAAAGTAACAAACCTTTAAGATACAGCCTTAATACTTATGTTACGCAGAAATGTTCAAAAACGACAAGCATCCACAATGGGGTGGAAAGAATTGAACTTGCTTACCGCAACTTCTGGATCTTCAATACTCATGTCAGCACAGAAACTCCTGGCGAAGTCTTCAGGATCACTCTCCATATTGGTCAGATCCTGATTATCAAAGGTATGTAAATCAAACAAAGTGCAATATGAAATATTTAAGTCATTTATGATATTATGATAGCTGTGAATAGATAGGAAGCCAATAAAATCTTACCCACAAAAAGTGATCTCGAATAAGAGTATTATTTACTCGAAGATCTAACTGGAATATGGCAATAACAAACATATAAAAATATCAGCTTAAATGAAAAGAAAAACTAGCTACTTCATGAAAACACTGAGGCTACATTGAGAAAATCAAACCTTGATAGGAACTACTTTCTCCCCAACAATCATATCTTGTCCTTCATAAGATCGAAATTCCACCAGCTGCGTCTGCAAAAATTCAATCCCAGCAAATGAACGAAAAAATAAAGTGAGGTCTTTAGCTAGATCGCTCAATTCTAGAAAGTAAGGCACAACTGCTTTTGTTAATACAACTAAAGAAAATTGTTTTGATGAAGCAAAGTAAAACCCAGGACCGCATGGTATTAAATCTTGGTTTCGTACATGATTTAGGAAACAATCATCGTGGTCATTGCACTATAGCTGTAGCCAATAGCAATTTACTGCAGTCGCACTGACCTCCAAAACCTTAATGTTCCCTCAGTCGTGATTTCGGTGTCACAAGAAAGATTTAATGCCACGCACTACATCAATAGAGTTTTGTAGTGACAGTAAATGAAAACGACATGCATAATGCTCAACAATAATTCAGAATAAGCATGGAATGATGTCAGCATTAGATAAGACTTGCCACAAATCATTGATGTAAGAAACACAAATGGTTCACCAAGAAATTTAAACAAAGCCTTCTATGAAAGACAGATTTGCACTGTAAACAAAAATGACACGTTAGTTATAGTATACACAAGTGAAAAACGACGAGCATAGGACAGACTCAATGTGTTCACTAAAAGACCCTTGGAAAGTAAAATTATTTTCATTATCTACAAATGATGATGCGATATTGCATGCATCCTCCTCCTCTCTAGTTTCAAGCATCTCTCCAGCAGTTCTTTTGTAACAGAGAAAACATACTCAAGAATCCTTCCAACTGTTGCTGGAGAAACACCAGTCCTCTTTTTTATAATTAGAGAATTAGTCTGGCTGTCACAATAGAGAGCTGTACATAACCATCCTTCAAATCTTCACCCAATGAGTGGTATCATCACCTCATGTTCCCTAGTCCCTTCAATAGTGAAACCACTAGCTCTGATGCCATTTCTAGCCAATTACACAAGTAAATTCCATTCTTGCAGACACCATCAAACAGGCATGCAATATAAAATTATGCCCTTCCATTTCAATCATTTAGGCTTGTTCGGTTTGAGGGAAATCGAGAGATACAAAACCACTTGTTTTGTTAGCAAATAGGGGTAGGAGAGAAATGGAAAGTGAGTTAAATGGAGGGATCGATGTGCCGCCCTCTAAGCCAAATTTGAAATCCTTCCTCCATATGTAACACCTGGAAGGAAACCCACTTCATTCTTCCCTCCTTCCCTTATCTTCCCTTCCCTACCCTCCATCATCCTACCCTCCCTTTCTCTCTGATTTTTGTATTCAAACATACCCTCACTTTAGTATAAAAAGAAAGATGGAAATGAGAAACTGGACAGGAAACAAATTTCAAGAGGACCGTCATACAGAAGCAATTTTTGAACAGCACTTTAGTATATATATTTCCACATTCTATCTGTTGTTCAAAAAGCATAATGCATAATGTGTTCCTTACTTGAATAGACTGAGCAATCTGAGTAACAAATCCTGGTGGAAGCTTCAGGTCCCTTGCAGTTCTCTTTGCAAACACCACAATCTCGGAATCAGGATCTGAAAACAAATTAGTAGTTGAGATGAACACCACCTAATTAAGGTAACGGACCACAATAGCTGATGGTAAAAATAACTCGATAAACAGCACATGTGTAGAGCAGTAATAAGTAAATAAACCAGATATAATAGTGGGTTAAACTCAAGTAAAACTTGAATTGCACTCGTTTGCACCCCAGTTGCATAATTATCTACTTCTCGTAATATTATCATGCAAGAGAAAGGAAACTAAGTTGGTTAAAAACCAAAGCAACCTGATTCTACAGATGATCAAAACTTGACAGGAATCCAATCAAGATACTGAAAACAAAAAAACTGCTTGGAAACAATTATGCGAGTAAGACATGGTCACGGTTAATATTCAGATAATGTAAGATCACAGAGAAGCTGCCTATCTCTGTGACCATAAGGTATACAAATAAAACTGTCATACCCTATCAAGTCCAATGTAATTTTGAGTTATGATCCCTTCAAGTTCACTGATACACACCAAATCAGTCAATTATGAGTTATTTATTTATTTTTATTTCCTTTTTTTTTCTTATTTTGTAAAATAACCTCTTTACCCTACAGTCTATTGTACAACATTCCTTTTCCATTAGACGTAATCATCCAGAATTTTGAGAAATACAACTACCACCATTTCCCTTATCTCTCTTATTCTCGCTTTTCTTCTTTTTGTTAAATAGCTTGATCCAAGGTGAATTTCTCCACTTCATTCACCACAAGTTCTAGTATCCTTAACCTATCAATCCTTAGATTAAACAATTACATCAAATGGTTATCAGAGCTACAGTTATTAATCCTCAATCCTCTGACATGTGATCATGTCGCTTTCCAATGAGAATGTGTCTCTCTCAAAAGCAATTCATAAGTTCGCAGCTACCTTCAAAAAAGTTCCCAGGATTCACTACCCGTTATGTTGTAACCATGTGACTAGACTTTACTATATTGGCAGGGAGTGTAAAAATAGAATGGGAGCCTCAAACGGAGGTCTTTGACTGGGACTCACGCTTCTGATCATATCGTCAGGGCCGGCCCTTGGGCTTGTCTAGGTGGGCAAATGACAAGGGCCCATTATTAAGAGGGGCCCGATTTACCAAAAAAAAAAAAAAAAAAAAAAAGTGAGTAACGGCTGATCAACCAAGAGGAAAAAGTCAAAAAGACATCTTTTGGAAATATAAGGAATTAAGGATAGAATCTTCTTAATTAATACCTAATTTGACTCATAGTATTTTGTTCATACTGCTTCATTATTCCTACCCAAATTCCAAAAAAACTAAAAATTAATTTTCCTTATAAATTGTTTAGGGTGCTTTATTCCTTTGATTCATCCTTTAAAATTAATTTGAATGGAGTGAAGTTTACGTGTCTTAAGTGGCTATTGCTTATTTGTTTGTTATTCCTCATCTCGTCGATTCATTCATTAATCCGGAATCAGGGTGTTCTAATCCCTATTCTTTTTTTTTTTTCATTATATATTTATATTAATTTTTTTGTTGTTTTGTTATTTTTTGTGGTAGTTATTGACTTTTTGCTAGCGTTTTTTGTGTTGACGGTATTTTTTTTTTATTGTTCACTTACTGTTGGCGTTTTTTTGTTTTGATGTTGATTTTTTTTTTTTTTTTTTTTGCGGTTTTGCGTTTATCGTCTTTGTTTGTGATTTGTGGTTCATAATTTCTTTGTGTATCATATTCTTATTTTGTTAATTATTGTCTTTGTTTGTGAAGTGTTATAGTGTTAAATCAATTATTGAATACGGTTTACAATGTTGCCTAAAAAACATTTATCTGGATGCGAGAAAAGAAAAAAAAAGGGCCTCATTTTAGCTTTTTGCCTAGGGCCTCAAATTGTTTAGGACCGGCCCTGCATATCGTCCTTAAGAAGTGTAACACATGTAGATAGCAATTTTGTTACCACCGTAATATTAAATCTTGGTATGAGATTTGACATCAAACTCAGCTGTCGTGGCCTAATCTCGGTCCTTTCGCTATAAAATATGTCCAACATTAGCTCACGATGCGGTTGTGATAAAGTGATAAGACTTCAAAACCTTGATAACTCTATTAGTCTATTAGCTAAACTCTCTTATTCACTCGTTTCTTCTTCTATTAGTCTATTTGCATCATTCACACCTACACGAGAACTAACCGATTGCCCACTCGTGAAGCTTTGTCTGCGAAATCTAAAGACTAAGCAGTAAGCACCCACAATCCAACTACATGACTCATCAAGAAACATATCATCCACCGCGAAAACCTTCAGACCCAATGCTTAAATTTCAATGTAAACCCTAGCCCAGTAGCCCCCACCTTCACCCCAGCTTCCCCAATGAAGATACACAATTTCTACTCCCAAAAACACAACCAAGATTCAAACTTTACTCGAATCGCTACACTCGGTACCAAGTTACTAACTTTATACAGACCCAGAAAACATTGAAACATAGTTGGACAAAATAAAATCATATGAACATAATACTGGAGCAAAACAATTAAGAATAATGAAAGAAAGAAAGAAAGAGGAAACCTGAAGGGTTCCAAATAAAAGCATCTTTGAAACGCTGAGAATCAATTTCAATATCCAATCGAATTGGAAGTAAATTATCAGCAGTTGGCCTATTCAATTCAATTACATTTTGTAAGAACTAAGGAAAGAAGAGAAAGCAAGTAAATTAAGAAGTGCCTCTCACAATTAAGGCATGTGGAAAACCCGACCCGTCTTAATTGAAGACGGATATGCCCGTGTTGAATGAGACTTGGTGATTAAGAAGAGGGTAGAGTAGGATTAGTGAGTGAGTGAGTTACATTCTGAATTTGACAGGAGCCTTGAATGTTGATGTTAATTGAGACTTCATGCTTTTTTTCTTCTCTGCTTTTCTCAGGGCAACGGACCAAGTGAGCGCCTCAGCGGTGAGGTGAGTGACTCTATTCAATATTGTAACTTATATATTTCACGGGCTTTATATTGTGTACTCTGTCATATCTAATCCAATGCAACCAATTACTCCGTATGTTTTAGAGGACAAACTTTCAAATGTTTGACCGTTTATACATCGGAAAATATAAAACTTTGATTGACAAAATTACTATATTTAGTTTTATTACGAAAATATCTTTTGTAAAATTATATTTTTTGTAAAAAGATGAAGGAAGAAAACGCGGTTAAAGCGTTGCCTCTAGGACCACTTAAAAGCAAATGGGTAAATTAGATTGGATAAGAGGGGATATCAATTAATTTACTGGAGACATTAACTAGTTTAATTGATTAAGTTATTAGTGTACATCTCTTGTGATTGCCACCATATTTTTATATAGCTTTTTTTTTTAGAGAAATTTGCTGAATTTCACTCTTTTTAAATTTAATCATCTATTGTTAAATGTTTCATATAGGAATGTCAGTGGGACGAGTTTGGTGGGTCTAACCCCGCACCCACGTTAGTTCGGGCGGATGTGGGTAATGGTTTGATGGGTGGTAAGGCGGAGGTGGGTATCAAAAGTGTCATCCGTCACGGGATCTGATATTACATGAGAATAGACCTGGCAAACGGGTCAATCGGGTTCGGATTCGGGTTCGGGTTGGGCCAATGCGGGTCTATCATATTATCGGGTTAGTTCGGGTCGGGTCGGGTTGTTCGGGTTTCGGGTACCACTCTACTCGGTCGAGTAGGTTGGCAGTAGGTTACTCGGCCGAGTGCCAACCTACTCGACCGAGTATCCACACACCTTACTCGGTAGAGTAGCCTTACTTAACCGAATACCCGATCGAGTTACTGCTATAAAACACGGGGTATTACAATTTAATACTTCATAGAGCTAGGAGTCAAGTATAGTTAAATTATTAGTTTTCCCACTATTAAATACGTAACTAGCTACAGTAAATATGATGTTTTTTATTCATTATTAAACAGAATATTGAGGATAAAAAGTTGAAAAACTCGATCAAGGATTGATCACAATTTCAGATTATTGAGGATAAAAACTAGCTACAGTAAATATGATATTTTTTATTCATTATTAAACAGATTATTGAGGATAAAAAGTTGAAAAACTCGATCAAGGATTGATCACAATTTCAGATTTGAGACCTTATATCAGATCTTTGATTTAAGTTAAATAGGTTTTTAACGTAAGAACTCATGTTCAGGCTAAGTCGAGCACATAACCTATTGACTCATAGTCTCGGCGGACTATTAGTCAAATAGTCCCACGGAAACAAACTTGTCCGTCAGCCTCACATGTCACGAGCTTAATCCCTAACACAACAATTACTCGTTTATTTAAATCGCTTCTTCACTCGCATCAACACTCTCTGTTTGGCTAAAGAGCGCATTAGTTATGTCGGTCTAGTGGTTGTAGATAGTATTATTTAATAGTTAAAGATCATAAGTTACGAAATAATGCAGAACATATATACTAATTATTTAAGACAATGAGATGCGAAGGTAGATAAGATATTAAAAATATTATAAAATTGGATACTATTAAAAGAGTCACAAATACCATTCAATA
Organism: Heliosperma pusillum; assembly: GCA_022085475.1. Taxonomy (NCBI): domain Eukaryota; kingdom Viridiplantae; phylum Streptophyta; class Magnoliopsida; order Caryophyllales; family Caryophyllaceae; genus Heliosperma; species Heliosperma pusillum. The sequence continues at coordinate 12,084 of JAIUZE010014021.1, forward strand.
AGGTAAGGAAAACATAATAATTAAAAGCTACTCCCTCCGTTCCGGTCATTTGTTTATCTTTACTTTCGGCAAAAATATTAAGAAAAGAGTTGGGGACCATTTATGTTTAACTAAGTGCAGTAAGTGGATTGTACCTCTGATGTACTACCACATATAATGTAGTTTTTGAGTTTTACAATAAAAATTTTGAGTATAGTATTAAAAATTATGAGTTATACTATAAAGTTTTTGAGTTTATTATATTGAACATTAAATTCAAAAAAATTATAATAAAACTAAAAAAACGTCATATATAAGATGTAAAATATATATTATAAACTTTAAAAAGCTCGAGAAAAATGCACATAAACTCAAAATCATACTACTCTGAGGTAGTACATCCGATGTATAATCCTTTTTTCCAACTAAGTGGATGACAAGTAGACATTATTGTCATTGGAAGATAAAAATACTTATATATGGAAACCAACCTAATATATAAAGGTAAACAAATGAACTCACTACAAGAAATCTTGTTTTAGGCGACTGTAATAAGGCGATTGATACTAGTAGTCGCCAATTTGGCGACTGAAAATACACGCGGACGACCGAAAATAGTCGCCAAATTGGCGACTGAAACAATACTGACATTTTTTTAAAAAAAATTCGGGCGACTGAACAGCCCTTTTGGCGACTGATTTCAGGCGCCAATTTGGCGACTACCCATATCAGTCGCCAATTTGGTTATCATACCAGAATTCGCAATTCCACCGAACACAATTTTACTTTACCAATTTTCTTCAATCAACCGAACAAACCCCTATCACTCTAAAATTCTGACACCACCACTACTCCACTCCGTCAACCACCACTCCGACACTAGCACGGCCGGATCTTTGTCCTCTCCTTCTTTTTGTGTTGCTTTGTTTGTTCTAATTGGTGAAGGTATCTTTGTTCTAATTTCAATCCTTAAATTAATTTTGTTTGTTTGTTTAATTTGTGATTCCTACTAGTATTTAGTTGATTTTATATGTTTATATAAACATTTGTGATGATTATTGGTTTTAGATGTTATATGTTTGGTGTAATTTGAATCCTTAGATTAATTGGGGGTTTTTGACAATGGTAAGTGTTAGTGTTGTTAGTATTGTTTTTGTTAGTATTTGTAATTTTGATTAGTGTTAGTGTTGTAAGTATTGGGTTTTTGATAATGATAAATTGGTTAGTGATAGTGTTGATAGTATTGTTTTTGTTAATATTTGTAATTTTGATTAGTGTTAGTGTTGTTAGTATTGAGTTTTGATAATGATGATAATGGTTAGTATTAGTTTTAGTATTGTTTTTGTTAGTATTTGTAATTTTGATTTGTGTTAGTGTTAGTATTTGGTTTTGATAAAGATGATAATAGTTATGTTAGTGTTAGTGTTGTTAGTTTTGCTAGTATTTTTCCACTCATTAAGGTGATGTTATATGTTAGTTAGTTAGTAATATTATCTTTTAATTTGTAATTATTGTTGTGTGGGTTAATGTTTAGATTAAAATGAAGAGATTGGAACGTACATGGATGTACGAAGAAAGACTTGATAAGAAAAGACGTCCTACCGCTAGATTTATAAAGGGGGTTGCCGAGTTTATTGAATTTGCTAAACAACAAGACGAGTATGATTTAGTAGTAAACAAACTTAGGTGTCCTTGTATTAAATGCGAAAACATGAAATATCTACATGACATTGAGGTTCAAGAACATCTTTATACAAACGGATTTTGTCCAAACTACTACAATTGGATTTCTCATGGAGAATCTTATTTTTCACTTCCCGAACAATCTCAAATCCCACAAAATGAGAACCCATATAGAGATATGGTAGTTGATGCCTTTGAGTCTAATATTTTCAATAATGATCATATACCAATGAATGAAGAAGAACCACACCCACAAGCAAAAGCCTTTTTTGATATGTTAAAGGCGAGTGAAAAACCATTATATGAAGGGAGCAAAATGTCATTGTTAGAAGCCGCCTCTAGGATAGTAACTTTGAAATGTGAGTACAATTTGCCATTTAATTGTGTTGATGACATTGCTTCTTTGATTGAGGATGTTATCCCCGGTAATAATGTCATGACCCGATCATTCTACAATACCAAAAAAGTAGTGAAAGGTCTACAACTTCCGCATTACAAGATTGATGCATGTAAGGATGGATGTATGCTCTTTTGGAAAGACGATGCTTTGCTTGACAAGTGTAGTAAATGTCAAAAGGCTAGTAAATGACAAGTGTAGTAAATATCAGTCGCCAAATTGGTGACTGAAAGGTGTAGTGGTCGCCAAATTGGCGACTGAAGGCGACTGATATCAGTCGCCAATTTGGCGACTACATCACCATTGAGTCGCCAATTTGGGCGACTGATTTCAGTCGCCATGTTGCCAATCTGGCGACGCTTTTGTCAATCGACAAATTTGGGGACCGAAATTAGTCGCCCGAATTTAATTTGGCAACTAAGGTCTGCGACTGGGTCTTGGCGACTGATTTCAGTCGCCAAATTCATTTCGGCGACTGAAATCAGTCGCCAACATCGGTCGCCTGAATGTTGTTTTCTTGTAGTGACTAGACACCCTAAAATGAAAATAATAAACAAATAACCGAGATAGAGGGAGTACATCTTTATGAAGTGAAGTGGTCTTACGATAAAATTATTTTTATACTATCTCACACAATTGTAAATGTTGTGATTATGGCTCAAGAAATGTGCTCAATACTCCGTAATTGGTAATTACTGATTATTGTAGTTTTACAACTGTATCAAAGTCTCTCATTTCATACATTCGTCCTTTCCTAGGCAATATTTATGTTAATTTTTTATGGATATTTCACATGGTACTCCTCAGTTTTTTTTACTTTCTTAGTGGTACCCTTACACTTTTTAAAACATACATGATATCCCTAAATGTTGTTATTATCAATAAGCGTGACTCCAACTTTAATTTCCGTCAATTAAACTCAGTTTTAGCCGTTAAGTGATGACTATGACGCTTATTAAACAATGACTAGGCTTTGACTTGAATTGGCAATGACTTAAGGAACCCTTAATGTTTTGTTGAAAGACTTAAGAAACCCTTAACTTATTCAACATATCATTCGTGCCCTTACTTTCTACAATTAGTCTTGCTTGTGACGGATCTATCCGTCGCAAGCTTGTGACGAGTCAGAACCCTCTCACAAGTTTTCAAGTTGGAGGGCAAGTGGAAAATCAATGGTTTCCCACTTTCCCTCCTACTTTCAAGCTTGTGAGAAAGATCCGATCCATCACAAGCTTGTGACCATAGTTATTAGAATCCCGATTCGATCCTACGATTCTACGATTTTACGAACCAAAAATGCTACTTGACCATCCTGGATCTTACGATTCTATCATGATTGTAGAATCTTACGATCCTATTCATTTGAAAATTTCTAGAGATAGGATTATAATATGATCCTACGATTTTATTACGATCCTACAATTCAGTTCCATAAGTAAAATTTTATTTTATTTTTTATAAAACGACATTGTAAAACCCAATTTTCGTGTTTGTTTTACAAATATGTTCATATAGTGATATTATTGTCAATATTTTGTGGATTAATATTAATAAATAAGTGTTTTGATCATCAATCACATGTTTTTACCAGGTAAAAAACTATATTTAGTTAGTTTGTAGGATCCTACGATCCGATTTTACCGATTCGATCCTACCTACCCCATCGAGCAAATGTAGAATCCCGATCCTAACAACATTACTTGTGACAAATAGTGACCGTCACAAATGAGAATTTGTGTACTTTCTAACTTCATCTCCCTTCATTTATTTTCCTTCTTTGGATTCCCTATCTTGCACCAGGGTCATCGATCATCATCTCCTATCGATCAAACGAGGTATAGGAGCTTACTCCCTTCACTTATCGAGGTTCCAATTTTTTTTCGCTATTTTACACTGCTTGTTAGTTTTCTATTACGGAATCTTATGTTAGCAATATTGATGAAACTTTGTGTGACTATTATGACTTAGTCAAGGTTTATATAATGACTAGCATATGTTCTATTTTGTTAAAGTTTTCATGTTTTGTTGAATAATCATTATATTGATAACATTTTAATAGCTTTTGTTGGTTATTATTTGCTTTTTATTTATATACATAATCATGATCTTGAACTATGATGTTTAGATGATTATGTAAACCGGAGAACGAACACTATGGAATGCTCTGAGAAGAAGAAGAAGAAGAAGAAGAAGAAGAAGAAGAAGAAGAAGAAGAAGAAGAGAGACGAAGATGGAAATGAGAACATTTCAAGGGAATTAAATAGACAAATTTGAAAGGAAATGTGGGAAAATTTAGAGGGATAGTAAGGGAACTAAATAAGCAATAAAAAATCCGCATAAGCAAATACCTAAGCGTCATAGTCATCACTTAACGGCTAAAATTGAGTATAATTGACGGAAATTAAAGTTAGGGTCACGCTTATTGATAACAACATCATTTAGTGGTAACATGTAGGTTTTAAAAAGTATAAGAATGCTACGTAAAAAGTAAAAAAACTGAGGAGTACGATATAGAATATCTTTTTTTTTGGGTATCATCCAAGTTAGCCTCAAATAATAATCATCCATATATGTTATCCATTGCAATTTCTTCATTTTGTTACACTTTTATCCCAAGATCACCTGATCTCCATCTTCCATATATTTACGTCATTTGAAACGCAATGATTACCATCAAAGGCATATTTGCATCTATCCAAGTTTTCTCAAATCTACAAAATATTGTTTTTTTGCAAATTTCTTCACTTTGTTACACTTTAATCCTCTATATTAGCATGCCACCTAATTTCTATCTCCGACATTCATGGCTTCTCTAAAGAGGCCGGAGTTGCGTCTAACAATTGAGAATGATATTGCATGAGACCATAATTCATAATAACTACTCCGTAAATAATCATTAATAACCTTCTTCATCTTGTATGTGCTTTCAATTCCTAGGCAAGATTTACGTCATTTGAAACGTATTCATACTATCATTCTCCATCACATTCATCCAATTTCGATATCTTTGCAATTTCTTCACTTTGTTACCGTAATCCCTTCAAAGCGCAGCCACCACCAACATAGGAGATTCTTAGACAAATACACATTTTTCGATCTCCAGTTAATATGGAGGCAAGGGAACGGAACTAGTGAGGTATGGAGATTGATTGAGGCACGAAACTCTAAGCCTTATATCTCGTCGGAACGAGGAACTGCTCTGTCGGCATATACACGACAGTAGTTGTTTTCATGCACGATGAAATATTTAGGCTTGGATGCCGATCTAAGTTTGCTTTGTCAATTATCTCTAGCGATGTTATTTTTTCCTTTGCCCATTCTCTTCGGTTCTTGTAAATAGGGTATGAAAGGGCCGGTACTTTATTTCCTTTGCCTATTTTCTTTGGCACCTGCAAATGTACATAGGAAAACAAGGAAGTGTTACTCCAAGTACATGTTCTATTTTTTCAGGCGACTTAGAGAAACCGCGACCACTATTTTTGGTGTACATTGGACTAGTGGTTAACCAAAATGTAAAACACTAAAAAATACAATCCCTCCGTCACGGTCATTTATAACCATTTCTATCTTAGAGTGTCTCATTCATTTGTTTACCTTTCTATATTAGGACGGTAAACTTGATCCATCAATAAGAGTATTGGACTATGTCAACTTGTCATCGACTAAGTATAGGTATTGTGCCAAAAGCAAAGGTATTCTTCCGCACAACAACTTGCTTGACCCGAAACCCGAAATTGACTCGACCCGATTGACCCGTTTGCGAAGTCTATTTTCTAGCCATTATTTTTAGATTATGGCTTTATTACTTAGTTTATGAGAAAATTTATACCCGATTTCTTTTTATGGTGTACCCTACCTGTCTTAAATTTTATGGTGTACACATATGAACTCTATACATTATTCTATACAATAACCTTATTAATTTTCATTGCTAAGTTAATTTAGTAGTTTATCTATTAAACCGTCTCTGTACCGTTCCAATTGTTTGACAATCTACTCAATCCCTTAATTTTCCTATATATATATATATTAGAAATCCTTTCTAGTAGTAATTTGAATTCTTCAATGCGACTATTATTCACTTATTATCCATTAAATACAATCACAAATGAATCATACTTTTTCCTTAATATGTGTATCAAAAGCAAAGGTAAATAAACGAACGGGACGGAGTGAGGGAATAGCTCTTAGAAAAAGCCCATGTACAATTAGACCATGAATAAGTGAACAGCCCTTCATGTCCGCCCACCACCTTGATCATAGAGTGATCGCACCAATATTCAAAGATGATCAAGATTGAAAAGTTGTATTTTTAAAAATGCAATCTTTTACTGGAAACTATTACCTCAATCTCAACAAACATGTATTGGCAGCTCTAATGACATCTTTTACGCTTATGACGATGGGAATGCACTCCATAGTCCCATTCCATAATCATGATTTATAGTCTTGCCATTTTTTTTCGAATGTCTAGATGTCGGACCTGGTTCATCTCGTCTTTGCCTTCCATCACTGCTGGTAATAGGATGGTTGTTGAAAATAGGTGATGATGGGAAGTTATGGGTTTGGACAGACGGAGACCCTGGGTATTTTAGGGTAAATGTTAGAAAATGTATATTACATAATAGTAATAATTACATTAAACAATGAAATGCATAGAAATGATTTGATTAGAGGGAGTAGTAATTAAGGTAATAAAGTTTAGATCCTATTAGTTAAATTGAGATTTTCAAATTCAATTTAAATTGTATAAGTTTAGTCGAGAAATTTTAGAAATTGTGGTTTAAAAGAACATGGTCTTAATGTTCACTTAAATAGAAAAAAAATGAGTGAAATTAATTTGGTTAAAATGATGCAAATGTTATTTACTTAGGTTTAGTTGGATAACTCGAATCTAATAATATAAATTTATTGATGTGTTAAAACTTTTATAAATGGATTTTACATATGTGGAGTTATTTACCAGGTAGAATGAATACGTCACGATTATTTTCCTATCTAAAATGAAAGAACTAACACGCGTCACAGAATCATAGATGCCTATAAAATCTAGTGAAAGAAGAGGGAAGATACGCTGGAGTTTATAGAAACGTATTTTGATCATTGATGATTATAAAAGAAATGAAAATGATATGCACCTATGATAGAAAAAAAAAAGAAAAAAAAAAGAATTTTGTCATAATGGAAGCTCACCTTATTCGTAGGGGCAAAAGACAATGGAGGTAGAATAATGTCGGGCAATGCTCGACTCTGATACCATATAAAAAGTATACAAAATTAGATAATATTGATAATGATTACGTACATATTATTATTGAATGATAAAATACACATTTATGGTACAAAAGATTGGTTAGGAAGAGCATGGTTGATATGGATGGTCATTGCTCAAGTAAATCACTTAATCAAAAACAAAAATTATAAGCGTCGAAATAAATAATAGTAATAATAAACATCAAGTTGCAAACGCAACTTATAAAATGATAAAAAAAATGACAAACTAAATACCCAATCAAAATAATAAATATAAAACAAGAGGCATTTAACCAAAAAAAAAAACAAGACAAATAACAAAGCAAAACTAAATTAAGAAAAAAAAAACATAAACAGAGAAAAAAAAACAAAACAAAAAAGAGAAGAGAGAACTTACACGGTAATTCTCTGCTTTGATTATTTGAATATTTGATGGTATAAACATTTTACCATCGTCATCATCATCTTCTTGATCATCACCATTTGATGGAGCAATATAAGATATTGCCATGCTTGGTGTTAATCCGAGACAAGTGAGGAAATCATAGTCTGGGTAGTCTTATTTATACGAGTAATCCAACTTAACTTGACTAATCTTTCCGATGTGGGATTCAAGTTAAGTTATAAATGCCCTCATTATGTAGAACATTTTTAGAACTTTCGATGTGGGACCAACTCGAACAATCAAAACTAGTAATACTCATGGTGAAAGAAGCTTCCTTCCTTGTTTTCATAAAAGTTAATAATGCATTTATGAATGATAAAATGATCGAAGCAATTATCCATCTAAATATAGCACATAAATCATAAGATTAATGCACCATTTTATACTCACCATCTATCTTTCAAATAAATAATAATGATGACATATACAACATTTTACAAATATCAATAGTTGCCATCTATTTCTACAGTTTTCAGAATTTCAGATCAAATGATATATGCATCTCTTTAATCACATTAATCCGCTGCTTCATGTAACATATGCAACATAAAGCATGCCGCCATTCTCTTGTAAGATGGTTATGTGTATTTTGGCAAAATGTGATCACTTTTTTGTCAATAGTAACAACTTTTGGTTAATAGTGACCACCTATCGTTTAGTCATAAAAAGTAGTCATTGTTTAACAAGAATTGGTCACTATTTGTCAAAAATGTCACATTCAATTGATCGCAGCGTTCGATCGTCTTAGAGGAGCAATTGCGTAAATCATGACATTTTTTATAACCTCAACTTTAGCACAATCTCGTCGGTGATCCTAGAAGCCCAAGTTTGAATGTTAATACACATTTGGGGTCGCGAGACACAGACTTGGAATTTCAAGAAAATTGTAAAGAAGAATATCATAGCCTTATATGTATCCCATGAATGTGTGATGAGAAATTTGATAAGTTATATAAGTATTTGCCACTTTAATTATTTTTTTCAAAACAAGTTTTTTTTTTTTGCCAATTATTTGCTAGCTTATTTTTGTGTAATTATTTGGTAAGTAGCTTATTTATCGGCGAACATGTTCGCTACTTGATCCCCTTTACTTTGTCAAATTGTGAAATTCACCTCTGAAGTTTAAATTGTAATTAACAACACTTCACAAAATCTCATGAGAAATTCATTTTCTCTTAAAAAAAGAAGAAAAATTAATTGGACTCATTATTTTAAAAAAAAAAAAGAAAAAAAAATAATTTTGTAAGTGAAATACTTTAAAATGATTAAGGAAATAAAAAGCTTTGAATTTTTCTTAAGCTTGTAATTACATTTTCTATATATTTTTTTGGATTATTTCAGGAATAATTCATCCAACTTATATTAATCCAACCTTTATATATTAACTCACATTAATACAAACTATCCCACCGACCTTCCCACCTTGCACTAACCTAATAATGTGACCTGTTATTTCAAGTCATCCTCTCTAAACTTGTATTTGGCTGCCTCTTTCTTCATTTTACAAGTAAATCATTTCATTTTCAGCTTCTTTACCATTCATTTCATCTCCATCTTCATCTTTATTTTAACAAACTTCATCTTCATTTTAATTCATTATCCTAAACAAAAATACAACTCACTCCTTTACCCCTATCTATTGCTCACCTCAAGCCACTTTCAACATCTCGTATGTTGCTTCTCTCCACTGCCATCGGCCTCCATGCATCCACGCCACAATCAATCCCTAGTACTCCTGCCTAGCCTCGCGTTGTCTGCTACCTTAACCATTGTACCATGATCTGTCGCCCTTCGGCTGTGCGTGGTGACCACTATGAAAATACTTAACCCTAACCCTCAAATCAATTTTACTATCATCTACAGGGTTAATCTGGGTAATTTCATGGAAGTTTAGAAATAATTCTTTTTATTTTGGTTTATGTTTATGCTTTATTTTATGGGGACGGGGTTTTTGGAATCTTACCTATATTTGGGACGAATTTGAGCTGATATAGAATGATATTTACTGGCTAATAAAATGTGGGGAAGAATTAAGGATTGATAAAAAAAAGAAGAGGAAATTAATGGAGAATCAAACCCATTGTTGAAGAATTACGGAGGGATAGAGTGAAGTAAGAGTGAGATAAAGGAAAAAATGACATTTTAGTTCATCCAAACAAAGGGTTTACCTGTTTAACAGGTAGCCCTTCGTCTTAGTGTAAAATGAGTAAGTTGTTGGATATTTCGTAGGTTAATACTTCCTCCCTTCAACTCCACTCTACCACTTTCATTTTTGCACACTGTTCATGAGTCGGCATCTAATTGCAATTTTCTCTCAATATATAAGTGACAATATATTCATGTGTGATCTTTTTTGATTCGTCTTTACGAGTACATTATTAATATCCAATTTTTATAATTTTTGCAAACACGTAGCTAACGATATTTACCGCGTAAAATACGTCTCGGCAAACGTGAAAAAATTATTTGGTAGAGTGGAGTTGAATGGAGGAAGTATTAAGGTTGGATTAATATAAGACGGACACCAATAGGATGAATTATTCATGTGAAATAATCCTTTTTTTTTTTAGTTTTGGTCATGAAAATTTATTATTTTAAATTCTGATTATATCTCAACTGCGTAACAAAATTTTTTGCAACTATTAAAATTTTGACATATGAAGACGGGCATATCCGTCTTTAAAGAAGACGTGTGGGGTTGCCTTTCACAAATAACCAAGTGAAAGGGCAAGTGGAAAACCAAGTCTTTGTGAGAGACAACCCGACCCGTTTTTGTTGAAGACGGATATGCCCGTCTTCACTAAGACAAACTCAATTCAGCTTGTCATGTATGTGCGGTCAATACAAAGCTTTTACTTTTTACTAAAGTACTTATAGAGTTATAGGTTAAATTGACATCTTATTCATTTTTTTTATTTCACCTTAATATATTTTGATTTGAGAAAAAATAAATCTGCAAAATTAACTAAAAAAAATGATTAATGTTATGAAATGTATATTTTAATGAAAATATTATTTTTGAGTTTGAATGATATCTTCTTATAATTTTCTCAAATTTAAATTTGAAGTTAATGATTTCTTTTTACGTATAAATGTTGTCGTAAGTTATTGGCAAAACAGTTATCAAAAGTGTGACATTACAACAACTTTGTTCATAACCGTTGTCACATGTCAAACTTTTGACAACTTTTTTTCTTCTTATAACCGTTGTAGTATGTCATACTTTCTGCAACGATTTTTTCCATAACAGTTGTCATATCTTTACTCTATTTTGAAATAATAATAATTTTTTTTATGTGCTCTTGGACTCTTGGTGTTGGAATGCTACTCCCTTTGTCACGGTCATTTGCTGTCATTTCATTTTGGCACAAAGATCAAGGAAATAATGGGGGACCATTTGAGGTTCCACTTCGTGAATGACAAGTGGATAATAATAACCCTATTGGGTGATCAAATTACTCATAAATCTTCCAAATATAGAAAAGAAAAAATTGACTGAGACACCCTAAATAAGAATATGACAACAATTGACCGGGATGAAGAGACTATTTCTTTAGTAGCACTTTGGCAATTCTTAGAGCTGATAAGTGCGGGCCATACCATTTGGTATGCTTCCCTTGGCCCATTATTTAAGCCGACTTAATCATAAAATAATATTAAAATAACGGTAAACGGACAACAAAAATATGCCTGCTAATATTAATTAGTGGGTTTGGACTAAGCGAAATGTTCATGGGCTAGCCTGCTAAAAAGATATTTTCCTATTGGGTTTGTCTATATAGTAATCCTGTGTTTTTTTATATTCTACGGGGTAACCCTACTTTTTAAAGATCACACATGGTAACCCTCAACTCTATAAATACGTATTGCCGTGACCCTTAACTATTTTTTCCGTAAATTTGTTCGTTAAGTATGTGACATGGCCAATTGATTTCTGAGATTCTCTACAAGATAACCCTCTAATTGTTTAAGTTCTACAAGATAAACCTGCCTTTTCTAGAAATCACACATCCTCAAGATAAACCTGCCTAGCTTTAAATGTGTTTTTGTAACTAAAAAAGAAGTAGCTAGACCAAACAATATAACTTATGGAAGTTTAAAACAGTTTTTAAAAAGTCAAAAATTGATAATTGACCTCCAAAAGTAGAAGTAGCAAATTGCTACTTCTACTTCTACTTTTCCACTCAAGAGCAAAAACCCTTGATTACTTGTGCACATTTTTTTTTGCCTACCTTCTTTTTATATGTTGTATTATCGTAAACTCCATTTTTTTCTCATCTCTTCTCAATCTTTGCTTCTCTCACATACGCCATGAAAGTACCAGATAATATCAACTCCATATTTATAGAGTTGTAGCCCTTGCCTCATATTTATCGATGCCACTAGGTGTGTAAAATTATAATTTTAAAGGGGTTTATATAGTTTTAGTGTAATTGTCGAGTGACTACATAAATTTTTTATATATTAGTTATGAACGGTAATTATATAGTTTTAATATCAAAAAAAGCCAAATGGAACTAGTTAGGCCAAACATATAATTTTCTAAGAAAACGTTTTTTACAAAAGTTTGGCCAAACAACTACAACTTTTCCAAAAAGTAACTTATGAATAAACTCCTTTTAAAAAGGAAAAGCTCTTTTACATAAGCAAGGCCAAACGGCACCTCAATTACACTCAAAATTATCAAATCTACCTTTATTATCTTTCAATTAACCAAGTTTTTAAAAAAATCTAGTACGAACTTTGTTCGACTTAAAAACACTCCTAATAAAATTTTCTAAATGTCAAAGTAAAAGTGTTCTATACCGAGCATTGAAATAATCAATCCCAAATTTGATTCATTGGTTTCATTTAATTAAAAAACTTTTATTTTCAAAACCCCATTAATACCCCAAAACTGAAATGTTGCAAACAATGAACATTGATCACTTCAGGTATTCTACAAATTGGGGTAATAAAGTTGTGTAAAATTGAGGACTGGGGACTCATTTGTAAACATAGGGTTTAAAACTTAATGGTGGATTTATTTGTTAATCATCGAACCCGATTTTTGGAGAATTGCGATAATTATATCTTAAAGAGATGATGATACCTAGAGTTGACATTTTTTTGAAGTAATTGAGTGAAAAACGTGATAAGAATGACAAATTGAGGAACTAAGAATTGAGGAACTAAGAAATTATTTCTAAAAGTGTTTCTTTCGTAGCAAAAAAGAAGGTTACCTTGTAAAATTTTATAAAATAGAGGGTTACCTTGTAGAAAATCTCATAATTCAATTGGCTTCGTCACATACTTAACGGCCAAGTTGACTGAAAAAATAATTAAGGGTCACGCCAATAGATATTAATAGAGTTGAGGGTTAATATGTGTGATCTTTGAAAAGTAGGGTTATCACGTAAAATTTGAAAAAACACAGGGCTACCATATAGAAAAACCCTTTCCTATTTTATCTATTTGACACCTTTAATAACTTTAAAAAAAAATATAACAATAAGCTAACTATTTTGACGTCAAGATAAGCAAAGCAAAGTTGAGCCCGGGAAAAAAATGTTCACAAACGTATTTTATTTTTGTTAATAGGTAGTTTTGTTTAGGTTAACAACCGAGTTTTTTTTGTTATAATGTTGCACCAACAGGCTGGCAAGTAGGGCTACTTATTTTGACGGACGGGTATGGACAAGTAAACTAGGCCAGTTATAATAGAAATTAGTAATAAATTTATGCCCGGTGGACAGTGTTTTCAAGTGTAGACCCGTTCATAACCGCCTAAACTCGCTAATGATCACCTCTAGCAACTCTTTGGCTCTGTTTAGCAAAACTAACTGAAAAGTTAGCTGAAACCTGAAAATGTATCTGAAAATTGAAAAACTAACTAAAATGTGAAAAGGTAGATGATAAGATAACTGAAAATTAGAAGCTGATAAGGTAGCTGATTATGTATAAATTGTTTGAAATAAACCAGGTAGCTTATTTCTCAAATGCTACACCTACCAAGAAAATAAGGTAACTGAAATTTTGGTCGAATAAGCTACTTTGGTCAAATAAGTAGCTTATTTGTCTTGCCAAACAGATCCCTAGGACATAAATTTAAGACAATACTTCGATTAGCAAAAAAAAATACAAATTCTCATTTAAGATGACATTATCGTCACTTAAACGTAAAACGGGTCAAGTAGTTAGAATAAAACAAAAGCAGAATACATGAACAAAAGCAATTTATTTGTCTTACAAACATATGATACTTGAATTGTCTTATGGTTAAGACAGATAGTGTCATCCTAAGGGAGACTTATAGGCAAAACAATACAAATTCTGGTAACTCTTGAGAATTTTTCCATTATACATAAGATCATAGTCTGGTAATCGGTGAATCTAATAGCTTAATACGAATATTGCCGTCTTAATGGGGACTTACATGCAAAATGATACAAATTGTGGTAATTCTTGAGAATTTTTCCGCAATACACGAGGTCATAATTGGGTGATCAAAAACGTTGTTTTATCACAACCACCGACTTGATTTGGAGATTACACTCATCTAATCGAGCATGAATCTCGATAACCTTTTGCTTAGCGGGTATTCTCACATACAACTTCCTGCAAAGTTCAGACATGGTGTCTGATATAAGTTACAGGGTCGGATAGTCCTCGACACCATAGAATGCCATAGCTTTATCACCATCATCAGAGTTTGATCATTGAAGATTGACTCTTTGTGGCTTTCGGAAATACCTTCTTTGAATCACATTTGTAAGAAACACTTTTTGTAACCTTTACATTTATGTTCATTATTTGCTGCAAAAGAATAAAATGTGTCAAATAATAACAATATTACCCCGTGTCAAAAGTTTTCAATGACTCAAAAAAGAAAATGGTAACATGAATGCATTGACAACATTCTTCTTCACAATTGAAAAAGCTTAGAGAGCTTAGTGAGTCATTTTGCTATGTAACATCAAATCAAACTACATTACGTAAATTATATTTAAGAAAGTCGGCTTATTAATAAAGGTTACTATCTCCGTTCCATTCATTTTCTTACCTTTTTTATTTTTCATGAGAAATATTTTAATCAAAGGTAAACAAAAGATTGAAACTTATAGAGCATCACATTTCTAACAATTTATTTATGTTTAGCCGTACATACAAAAAATGTTACCGACACACAAACTACTATTCAACCACCTCATAAAAATCGGCTATTCAATTACAACATCTTGAAAAGCACACTGCCATTTGAACTTTTAAATAAAACTGTCAAAAATCTGCCTCAACAACCCATATCAATCAATTGGGGAAGGCGGCAAAGAAAGAGGTGATTAAACTGTTAAAATTCTGCTGAAATAATATGCATATGGTCTTGAATAAATGACATGATCGTAGCAAGTCTAGCAACGATTATAAATTCACTTTAGAAAAGTTCATATAAGTTATATCATATCATTTACATTCAGTTTAGTTCAAATTCGAGAATTTTAATTTAGAAAAAATTAAATTCGATAAGTTCAGTTCTAAAAAATTTAGAAGATTAAAGTATAATAAAGTCAATAAACATGGACTTAACGTTTACTTCAATCGAAAAAAATTGTATAAAATTATTTTTGTAAAAATCATTTGGATATTATTTACTTAGGTAGTGTGATATGAGTCAAATTTGTAGTGAGAGAGGAAGAGAGAAGATGCGCAAGAGTTTATGGAGTCATATTTAGATCATTTGATGATTTAATAATTGCTACATAAGTTTTATAAAAGAAATCAAAATGAAATAAATCAATGATATACTTCGTATACATCAATTATAGAAACAATATTTCATAATGGAAGCAAACCTTATTCGTAGGGGCAAAAGACAATGGAAGTAGAATCATGTCGTGCAAATCTCGACTCTGATACCACATAAA
Source organism: Heliosperma pusillum (assembly GCA_022085475.1). Classification (NCBI taxonomy): domain Eukaryota; kingdom Viridiplantae; phylum Streptophyta; class Magnoliopsida; order Caryophyllales; family Caryophyllaceae; genus Heliosperma; species Heliosperma pusillum. The sequence continues at coordinate 27,742 of JAIUZE010014021.1, forward strand.
GAGTATAGAAAATTAGATAATATTGATGATGATTGCGTAAATACTATAATTATTATTGATCGACAAAATACACATTTATGGTACAAAATGTGGGTTAAGAAGAGCATGATTGCTATCGATTGTCAAGTAACTCTCTTAATCAAAAGTATAGAAAATAAATATCAAAACAATAAACATCAAGTTGCAAATACAACGTACAAAAAGATAAAAATAGGAAATATAATATAAATAAAGACACAATCAATATAATAAGAATAAAAAAGTAGACATTTAAGGAAAAAAACTTAGACGTGAAAGCAAAGGAAAAATAATTAATGAAAATAAGAATAAAAAAGAAGATAAGTAGAAAAAAAAAAAAGAGAACTCACCTGATAATTCCCTGGCTTGATTATTTGAATAATTGAGGGTACAATCATCTCATCCTCATCATCCTCATGATCGTCACCACTTGATATGGCAATGTAAGACATTGCCATACTTGGTACTAATCAAAGATGAGTGAGTAAAATCATAGTAGGGGTAGCCTTATTTATACGAATAGTCCAAGTTTGCTAGACTTATATTTTCGATGTGGTATTGAAATTAAGGTATAAATATCTTCATTCTATGCAGGATTATAGTACACGGTGTTATCTTTTGATGTTGGACCGACTCTAACAATCAAAACAAGTAATGTTTATGTGAAAGAAGCTCCATTTCTAGTTTGGATATAGATTAACGCATTATGAATGGTAGAATGATCCGTCTATATATAGCACACAAATCATATCAATGCACCATTTTTGTAGTTAACATCTACTCCCTCCTATCAAGACCAAATGTAACACTTACCTTATTTGGTCCATTCAAACCAAACTACTCATTCCTCTTTGGGTTGAAAACTTGACCAAACTTTCTTCATTTACCCATATTTGTTCACACCATATGGCATTGTGTTTGTATGACCGACCCACCCCAAGTGCAAGTGGACCTCTCTACTTGACATAAATGAGGTTTCTTTCTCAAACTTACCTTAAAACATGTGCCCCTCCTATATTATCTTTGGTGTGGATGAGATGGAATATATTTCAAAGAAACAAAATGACATACAAAATTTACAAATGATAAATAGTTACCATGTATTTTCTACAGCTTTCAAATAACAAAATATATGGATCTTTTTAATCACATAAATGATGACATTGTACCTCAATTTTATCTTAATCATTTGGTTGATCATAGAAGCCCAGGTTTAAAGGTTATAATACACTGTCAATAAACCATCTAGACCAAAATTTTAAGCTAATGGTTGTAGTCCCAAAATCGGTGTGATACTCTAACATGCCCCCTCACATGAATGCCCTTTGGGTTTAAAGCGTGGATACAATTGCAGTCTTTCCCATAAATGGGTGATAATATTCCATTTTAGAATTAAGGGATGAGAGATTCGTTCCCGTGACCTTTTAGTCATACTGGCTCTGATACCATATCAATAAACCATACAGACTAAAAGTTTAAGTTAATGGTTGGAAACCCAATATCAGTTTTATAATTTAACATACACATTTGGGAGTCACGAGTTACAATTTTAGATTTGAAAGAAAATAGTAAGAAAGTATCGTATAAGTATCCCATGAATGTGGTGATGAGAACTTGGCTAGGTTTGACAATTCATTGCTGCTAGTTTATTTGATCAAACAGTTTTGTGAGTAAGGATTAAAAATCATAATACGAGCTACATTTTCCGCGAATTTGCCAAACATTTTCAGTATGATCATAATTATCAACGACTTTATATTTAGGTTACATCTAGCTCTTCGAGTTCAGCTACCGTTTCAGATTTCAGCAAGTTTCCCAGCTAATTTTCCCAAACAATGTCTTAATTCCAAATCTCCAAATTTAAAGCGACGTTATATTTTTGAGGTTTTAGCCGACTTTTAAAATTTTAATTAGCTATTCGAGATTTTGCAAGTTTCTCAGCTAATTTTACCAAAAATGTCTTGATCCAATAGTGTAAATATTAAAGTGATGATATTCATTCTTTCATATCTTATGTGGTGAGAGACTTAAGGCACAATGGTATACCGTCATCACAAATTCTCTGAAAACAGGCATATCGGTTTTCAATGAAGACGGGTCTCTAGGAAGACGTTATAACAACCTAAGTTTAACTGACAATTTGTCACACATAATTAGTATTATCGTAGGACATTCCCAACCATCTCCCATTTGTCCGACAAGTGTACAATTTAGAATTCTTTTGTCACTTAAGGTCTGATGTCTCGTTCAGACATAAGGTAAGTCCAACGTCATCCTTATAAAGCCTAAACCTATTTCTCAAATCGAGACAGACTGTTAAAGGCAAATGATACATTATTAATCAATTTGAGCACGTCCATGCATTTTAGAGTCTAAACTTCTCAAGTGGCCTAGAGGTAACAATCCCTTTGAAAATCAAGGGGAGGACAATCCCATCTTGTTTAAATTTGTCTCTCCATACAATTCATGATGATCAGATCATTACCTTTATAATCCCCTTTTACGGCGGATGTTTGACAACGTCAAAATACATCAATTCTCACATGAGACACAATAATGAACTCAGGTCAAGGAATTATTTTAGAATGTTAAACATAGTTTGGCCTAAAGAACTCCCACTGCGGGTCTGCCCAATACGTATTCAATAACACATACCCACACAATAGATATAGATATCCAATATCTCATGATCTATGAAACTAGATCATCAATCTACTTGTATACTAATGACTTAATTATCATTAATGTCCCAACTTAATTATGAGATCAGGGGACGAAATAATTTACAATGCAGTTTTACAAATAGGGTTTCAATAATCAAATCTTATTTGATTGCCTATACTAGACTTTCATTCAGCTAAACCAACACTGAACGAAAAAAAATTTTATTTAATGAATCATAACAAATTACAAATATGGCAAATATAAATCAGAGCTATATAAGTTAGCACCAGTCACCAATGTGCTTAATTACTATTGTGACCGTATGACCATCATGCTTCACTCGTGCAAAGGGTTTAATAAGTGGGTCTGCAACATTTGAATCTCTATGAACTTTGCAAATCTGAATATCACATCTTTCGGTAAATTCTCGAATAAGATGATATTTTCTTAGCACTTGTCTAGTTTTGTTGTGTGATCTAGGCTCTTTTACTTGAGTAATGGCTCCATAGTTTTTACAATAGAGATCCAGTTCATTGACCATGCTAGCAACCACACTATGCTCAGAAATGAACTTCCTAATCCAAACAGTCTATTTTGCAACTTCCAAAGTTGTGATATACTCAGCTTATGTTGTGGAATCGGCTGTGGTGCCTTGCTTGGTACTTTTGCAGCTCACTACTCCTCAATTCAGACAAAAGACTTACATGATGATCATTAATTATATACATATTTTATGCCTCCCTTAGATACATTTAACTCGATTTACCGTCTTTCCTTACTTATTTCTATGCTATTTTAGCTAGAATATCGATTCTGCCGCTTTTGTTATGTTTTAATGCAGATTGGATGCATTCGGAGCTTTTTGAGTAAATATGGAGCATGGCGGAGTCGGATCATAGAAGGTTAGGCACGGGAATCGAGAATGAAAGAGAAGAAATGAAGAAAAGTGAAGAAACGAGCCTAAATGAAGGATGCTCGACCGAGCAGAAGAGCCTTGCTCGGTCGAGTCGCACTATTCTCTTGCTCGATCGAGCAGAATCATGTTGCTCGATCGAGCAACCTAATATTTCGGCGGTTTCTCTTATTTTCCTAAACTTTAACCTAATTAATTAGATCTTTTGTATTTTAAAAAGAAAGCTCGTCTTTCATAATTAGACATGCTTTTCCATGCTTTTGAATGCTTTAAATCAGAAACCCTAATTTAGCTTTCTTGCCTCCGGATTTTATTCATCAAAGACGATTGTCTTTAGTTCATCTTGTAATCGGTATTCTTCAATCTTTCTTCGTTATTCAATTTAATTACCTTCTAGTTCTTAATTATTCTTTGTTATTCCTTTCATTGTTGTTAATCATGTTTGCTTTAATTATTATTGTTGTTGTTTATATCGTTATGAGTAGCTAAATTTCTTTCTAGGGTTGAAAGGGGATCTAGGATTGTTAGAAGGGGTAGATTAATTAATTAATTGAATTGCAATTGCGTGGTTATCGTTTGATTATCGTTTTAATTCTAGTTGTTTAATTACTGGCCAGGATTAATTAACTAGTCTCGCGAATTAGGATTGACACCGACCGGGTTAAGACTAAGATAGGCTACGATAATTGAATAGAACTCGTTTAATGATAGCGATCGCATGTTAAATAGTAGATCTAACGGGCATAATTGAATCGACCGATCTTGTGACCTTAGATAACTTTATTGCATGATAGTTAATTTCATCCCTATCCCTGAATAATAATCCTAGTGAACCTGAGACCCTAGACTTTAAATCTTATTGTTTTCAATCTTTTATTATTAGTTGTTATTGTTTATTATTAGTTGTTATTTGTATTAGTTGTTATCATTTGCTATTAGTTATTGTTATTGATTGCTTTTAGTTTAGAAACCAATCTCAAACCCGAAATTGTTACTTTAGAGACGAACTTAGTTTAACAGATTAGAATATTACCGCCTCCCTGTGGATTCGATACCTTTCTTACCACTGAATATTAGTTAGTTGTGAATTAGGTTTACTTTGATTAAGGTGACGCAACTTTACCCTTATCAGTACACTGATTGCGATGTGCTATTATCCTTGTTTGTTTGGAAACTATCATCAGTGTAGCCCTTTACACTGAGCTCATCTTCTCCACCATAAACTATAAAGTGATCCTTAGTACGATTAAGGCATTTGAGAATATTCTTAACTGCTGTCCGATGTGCTTCTCCTGGATTGGACTGACATCTACTTGATGCACTCAATGCATAAGAGACATCCGGTCTATTAGATAATATGTCATACATAATAGAACCTATCGTAGAAGAATATGGAATATTAGTCATACGCTTTTTTTCAAAAGGCCCTGAAGAACAATGTTTCTTGCCAAGCGTTTTACTATGAGACATGGGAATACAAGTCTTTTTAGATTTCTGCATATTGAACCTACTCATTTATGCATTTTGGTAGTAGTTATTTATAGTTACTTTGGCCTTGATATATGTTATTTATAGTTCTTTTAGCTCATTAATGCATTTTGGTAGTAGTTGTATTGTTTGGATGTAATTCTACGCAATTTAGGTTCAATATGTAGGTGGCATGTTCGAGAATCGCATTCCAAATGTGGAACGTGACTTGAACATTTTTACACTTATTCCTTGGACTAAGTTCATGCCAAAAAAGTGGGTTAATAAGAGCTAAAAATTGTGGATTGAAGATAAGTGAATGCCCAAAACAATGAGTCAAAGTACGGAAGCAGGAAGAAGACGATGCGTCATAAGAAAAAAAAAAGACTTGCGTGGAGCGGCAACCGTGGCAGACCATTTAGCCGCGTGGAGCGGCTCTACATTGGATTTTGGCGGTTTTTCAAATTCTCCATTATTCCGACAATTATGTTCAAGCATTATGAAACTTTGTGAAGATTTCTTTTTTAGACCTATATAAGGACATGTTGTTGATAGTTTTGGATATACTTCATCCACCTTTAAATCATTAGAAACATCAAAACAAGTTCTAGTTTATAGTTTGTTTCTTTTTTGTATTGGAAAGCTAACTTACTCATCTTGGGTCAAGCAATTGAAGCATATGAACTCGTGTTTTGCAAGACTCTTTTATTCTTTGTTATTATCTCTTAAATATTGATTTATATTCTCAATTTATTATTATGATTATTGATAGTTTGCTAGTTTGATCACCTAGTTTGTCTTATCTTTAATTTATTGCTAGTTGAGGCATTTGTATCTTTTGTTTATTTGCCTAGACATTGGTAGCAACAATAACTCATTAATTTGTATGCTTTTCATCGTTGTTGAATTGTAGGAGAATATTAATCATGTGAATTTAAGTGTAGAATCACTTGTGTATACATTTGTTCATCTTTATTGGCTTCTCTAGTTATAACCTATGGTATGATTGAATTTAAATACTATACGCTTGGACTAGATTGTCATCATCATAAGGTTATTTATGTGCGCTTTCCGCAGTAAATAACTAAAAGTAAGGAGAAGTAGAAACATATGTTTTCACAAGGGTATTTTGTCTAACATCACCTTATAAAAAAAAGTGTTTGCGAAACACCATCTTTAAAAAAAATTCTTATTTTTTGACACCTTTAAAAAAATAAAAATTGTAAAACAAAACCAAATGGCCGGAATCTGGTCTGAATATGACCTAAAACTTATTTTTCAATTCCCTCCATAATTTCTCTCCATTTTCACCCTTTTATTCCTATAACTCCAATTATTCTCTCCTTATCTTCAACATTAAATCCTCTTTCCACATTTTTTCTAACTCATTTGTTCTAATTTTCATCAAAAAATGTTTTGTAGAAGCTTTAAAACCACATCCAACCCCTCTTATCAATTGTTCCTCCTACACTACTAAAGAAACTGATTTGTGGCAGTCAAATTTTGATAGTACGTCAAGGATCGCTATTTTCCTCATACATTCCCTCCTACATAAAACGGAATCAAATACAAATATGCACAAAACACACACTCCCCAACAACAAAAGAACGGGAGGCCAACAAGCTATACATTAGCAAAATGAGAGGTTATCATACTAAGAAATAACAGTTTTTACAAATAAATTACTTAAACTTTTGATTGAAAACCAAATAGTATATTCAATAGTAAAATTTGGATGAAAAAGAATAAGGAACCAGGAAAGAGACGAGAGTATAAACAAAAAAATTATTAAGACGAGAGTCAACGCCGGAATTTTTAAATTTAGTCAAACACCGACAAAAAAGTAGTGTTTAACAAAAAAATAATTTTAAAGGAAGTAAAAAACAAGAAATTTTTTTGAAGGTGGTGTTTTACAAAATGAGATATATTAAAGGTGGTGTTGACAAAAAAACCCTTTTCACAACAAAGTATTTAAGAGCATTTAGAGTCTAAAAGACTCAATGATCAAACCTAAATTATTTGTGGAAAATTGTAAGACCCAAAACCTTTTTATGATTTGATTTACTCCAATCTTGTAATATTACTTTGTTAAATTAGATCTTGAAACCCAATATGTATTACTGTGCCGCACCTAGATCTTTTATTAAGAAATTCTTTCCCAGTCAAGCATTCGCAGACTCAAGCATTGGAATATCACTCCCAATAAGTAGTATATCATCTACATACAAGATCAACAACAAGTCTTAGCTCCCGTTGAGTTCCTTGTATACACAATACTCATTCGCATTTTTAATAAAGCCAAACTCTTTGACTACTTGGTTGAAACGCAGGTCCCATCTCCTAGATACTTGCTTAAGCCCATGGTTAGATTTATTAAGCTTGCATACCCTCCTAACTTGCTTTAGATCCTCAAAATCTTATGGATGTGTCATATACACATCCTCCTCCAAAATCCTATTAAGAAATGTGGTTTTGACGTCCATCTGCCACATTTCATAGTCATAAAATGGAAATGGCTAGGAGAATTCTTATTTACATGAGCATTTTATTTGGTGAAAATGTTTCATCATAGTCAACTCCTTGTACTTGGGTGAATCCTTTAGCAACTAGTCTTGCTTTGAAAACACTAGGTTTTTCATTATTGTCATTTTTTATTTTAAAAACTCATTTGTTCTTGGTAGCTCTTACGCCATCAGGCAAATCAACCAAGTTTCAAACTTGATTTTCATACATGGAGTTCATTTCATATTTCATGGGCTCAAACCATTTTACGGAATTTGGACTTGTCAAAGCTTGTTTGTAGGTATTGGGTTCATCACTTTCCAAAAGGAAAGTTTTATTTCAATCACTCACAAGTAAATTTAATCTATTTGGCTGACAAATCTCCTTACTTGACCGACGTAGATGTGGAACCACATCTTCAGTTTCTGCAACATAAGTAGAAAAAAGGAAAGAGAACACTCACGATAACTCCCTGATTGGATTATTTGAATAGCCGAGGGTATAAACATCTCATCCTCGTCACCCTTATCTTCATGATCGTCACCATTTAATGTGGCAATATAAAACATTGCCACGCTTGGTACTAATCAAAGACGAGTGAGTAAAATCATAGTCACTGTAGCCTAGTTATACGAGTAATCCAAATTTACTAGACTTGTAGTTTCGATGTGGTACTGAAGTTAAGATATAAATACCTTCATTTTATACAGGATTATATAGAAATGGTCTTATCTTTCGATGTGGGACCAGTTGAAACAATCAACACATGTAATGTTTATCTGAAAGAAGTTTCATTCCTAGTTTTCACAAAGATTAATGCGTTTATTAATGATAGAATGATTAGTCTATATACTGCACACAAATCATCTTAATGCACCATTTTGTTTATAGTTAACATCTATCTTTCTAAGAAATAATGATGACTACAAAAATTCCAAATGATAAATAGTTACCATCTATTTCTACAACTTTCAAATCACAAGATATATGCATATCTTTAATCACATAAATGATGACATTCTTTAACCTCAATTTTAGCACAATCATCTAGGTGATCTTATAAGTCCAGGTTTAAAGGTTATAATACACTGTCAATAAACCATCTAGACCAAAAGTTTAAGTTAATGGTTGAATTCCCAAGATCGGTTTTATACTCTAATACGCCTCCTCACACGAATCCTTTGGACTGAAGTGTGGATGCAACTACATGTCTCCCTATACGTGGTGCTAATATTCCACTTTAGAATTGGCGGGAAAATTTGAAGTCGTGACCTTTTGGTCATACTGGCTTTGATACCATGTCAAGAAACCATCTAGATCAAAAGTTTAAACTAATAAATGAAGTCACAAGATCGATTTTATAATATAACATACACATTTGGAGTCGCAAAAGAAAATTTGCAAGTAGCAAGAAAATAGTAAAAAAGTATCGTATAGGTATCCCATGATATGACATTATGGTGATTAGATCTTGTCTTAGTTGGACAATTCTAGTTATTTTATCAAAGCAGCTTTTTGGAGCCAGTTATCTACTAGCTTGTTTTGTGTAATTATTTGGTAAGTTATTTATTTATCTTAAATAAGCTAATTGAAATAAAAAAGCCACAAAGGATATATATCATTTAAGAAATAAACTAATTTATCTATCAAAGTTATTTATTTTAACAGTACGAACTACATTTTCAACTAATTTGTCAATTTTTTTTTATTATAGTCATAATTTCCAGCGACTTATATTTTCAGGTTTCAACAAACTTTTCGAATTTCAGCTGATGTGTAGAATAAACGATTTCTAGACATAATGGGGATACTCATACATGGTAGAGTATGTATTAGGAACGAAAACGTAGATTTCATATCCAGTTGTATATTAAAATCCTCAAAATACCTACACTGTGTGGTATGAAATGTGATTATATAAGCACGTTCCTACCAGGGGCTCGGGGGGCAAGTGCCCCCGAACCCTAAAAAAAAAATCAAATTTCTAAAAAAATTAGAACGACGCGTCCTTTGTACTCTAACTACGAGTTTACCTTCCTAGTTCCTTCCCTCAAATCTCCATTCTCCTTTAACCTCCTCCTCCACCAATGACTACCACCGTCCACGGTAGGGGTGCTAACGAGCCGAGTCGAGCCCGAGCTTGGCCTTGCTCGGCTTGTGCTCAAGAACCAAAACTCGAGCCGATCTCGAGCTTACCCGAACTTGAAAAAAATGTGCTTGTTATCAAGCTTGCGTTATGGAGGCGCTACGTGCAGTGGCGTATTCAACCTTAGTTACATGCATTAATTATAGTTGATCAAATGAGAACATAATAAATGTTACATAAACTTGATATGTCTAATTCGATAATGTGCATAAGCATTCGCAATGGTTGACGTGGACCATGAAGCTAGGAAAGACCAAGACCTACCAAAACCATGGCGTAAGGGCATTTTGCCTCATTAGTCATTACTCTAACCAAATATTATAATTGTGGGGTAAAAAAACATTTAGGCACCATGTTCTTGGAAACTTTGGTATAATTGTTGTTTCAGAATACTGACTTCTGACCTAAAAAAACATTCAATTTGGGCACTCTGTTCTTTGAAAACTTTGAACTTGACAATCAACGGACCTGCACATTAGGTATTTGAGGCAGCTCAACCGCAAATCCTTCCCTTCTGTAACCATGTAATAAGACTTGGGTACGACCGAATTCGCTCTCGATTAGAGGGACACTCTCTTCAATTAGTAGCGTCATCAGCCACTAGAACAAACGAAGAAAAAAAGATCATGAATATTGAAAACATGTTTGATTCCTTATACCTTTTGATTAATGTACCTAGTATGTGAGGGTTTGCCTGAATCAAAAGGGTTAAAATTTAAGATTAACATATACTCCCTAGTAAATTGGAAAATAGAAAATAGAAAGTTTGTGAAAATTTCTTCTATCTTTGTGACTCTTTGCCAGTCACTTATTTATCAATACGACTGTGAATCCTCCCCGTATATCATAAGAATAGGTAGTCACCTGGTTTGTCTCGTGGGGATAGAAGCCGGTGGGTTTGGACGGAGAGAGAGCCTGGAGATTTTCGGGTAAATTTTAGATGTTATAACTTCAGAAAATTCAGATTCTATAATTCAATTTAACAAACATTAAATCTTATAAATTTAGTTCAGAAAATTTTAGAAATTAAAGTTTAAATAAAAATGGCTTTAGTAACTTAAAATAGAAAAAAAGTATGGAATTATTTTGATCAAAATCATGTGAATGTTATTTACTCAAGTAGGGTGAACAATTTCATCATAAACCTTAATTTCATCAATTAGGGTTAACAACAAATTACTTAAACTTTTAATAACCGATAAATTAAATTAACTCCAACAGATAATCCTTATAAAAAAGGAATTGTTGAAATAGTTTGATTTGCTCTTAGGGGGAAAAGAACCGTAGAAATAAGAGTTTAGAAAAAATATCTGAAGGGTATTAGTCGGAGAGTTAATGATAAAAGAGTAAAATTTGTAATGGAAAACCAATTAGGTAAAAACACATCTAAAGCTTATTGAATTTAAAGGACTTTAATAGTAGGTTTTCAGAGCATGATTTAGGAAACGACCTAAACCATAGCCGTTGTCATCATCATCATCTTCTTCTTCTTGATCATCACCATTTGATGGAGCAATATAAGGCATTGCCATGTTTGGTGCTAATCAAAGATGAGTGAGTAAAACCATAGTCGTGGACTCGTGGTAGCCTTAATTATACGAGTAATTATCCAAGTTTACTCGACTAGTTTTTTCGATGTGGTATTCAAGTTAAGATATAAATGCCTTCATTCTATACAAGATTTTTATAGAACACAGTGTTATCTTTCGATGTGGGACCAACTCGAAACAATCAAAACAAAAATTGCTTATGCGAAAGAAGCTTCATCCCGAGTTTTCATTAAAACTATTGCATTTAGTTTTCATTAAAACTATTGCATTTATGGAAATTCCCACGGTACCCCCGAACTTTGACATTTTGCCCGAAATACGCAAATTTTTACCCGAAAAACTTTAAGTGGCCATAACTCGTGTTTACAAACTCGAATGATAACGATTTTTCAAATTGTTCATCATTCCGAGAACTACGATTTGAAAAAAAAAATTAGCGAGTTCGGAACTCGTGGCCAAGAGATATGACCACTCAAATTTGTTCGATAAAAAACAACTTTGACATACAAAAATTCCTAGCCACAGGATCCAAATACAACTAATTCAAATTGTTCATCATTCCGAGAACTACGATTTGAAAACAAAAATTAGCAAGTTTGGAACTCGTGACCAAGATATACGGCCATACAAAGCTTGTTCGCTTAAAAAAACATTGATATACAAAAACTTCTAGCCACGAGATCCAAATACAACTACAGTAAAAAAATTTTCCAAATTGTAGCTCTCGAAAAGATGAACTATTTGATAAAAAATTCGTCATTTTCCGAGTTTGTAAACACGAGTTATGACCTCTTGAAGTCTTTTGGGTAAAAAATTTGGGTGTTTCGGGCAAAATGTCAAATTTCCGGGGTACCGTGGGAATTCTGTTGCATTTATGTATGGTATAATGACCCGTCTATATATAGCACGCAAATCAGATTAATACAACACTAGTTTTAAACCCGTGCAAAAAATGCACGGGTCATAATAACATACGTTATTATTGGATACATCACATACATGAACATATATACATCATAATTTTTAACTTAATCAATATTCATATGGTAAATGTTTGCATGCCAAATGATTAAATGTTTTATTTTTCCCGATTTTTTCAAATCATTTCTTATATATTTATATGTTCTTTTTATTTTAATTAATTCCTAAAACATTTATATGTTTTTTTCTTTCTCGGTACCATACGATTTTATAAATAAACTACAAAGTATAATTTATCCAATTTCTTTTCTATATATGGAGTATTTTATGTACTTTTGTACTAAATTTGCAGGATCTTATTTTATTTATTGATAATATTAATTCATTGAATTTTCGTATTGATTAAAATTGTTATTTTTTCTTAAAATTTTGGTTTACAACTATTATTTTTTCTTTGGTTGTTCGTATTGTATAAGAGATTTTTAATATAAAGTTTGATATAAATTTTATGTAGTTTTTGTAATTTTGGATGTTGATATTGTAGGGATTTGTATTTGTAATATTTATGCAACCCAAATGTATAATGTATGGTTTGTGTATATGATTTTGTGTAAATAGAAGTAACTAAATATAAGTAAAAGTTAGAGAGTAAATAGTGTTAATTAAATATTGTCAAGTAGTGGGGGTCTACATAAGAAAATCATTTAATTGTTTGTGCTTTTATATAAAGAAGATATCGATGATGAATGGTTTGTAATACCATTATGAGATTTTTTTTTTGTTCTACGATAGTATGGATTTGCGTAGTTTTGACTCTGGGCAGCTAACTATATTGTCGCCAACACTACATGTGGTATTGTGACATTTAGTTATCGTTACCGAGTCTTCATCGAATCTCGATGATGAGCGGTTATAGTTCCGTCTGAGAGATTTTTTATTTAGTTTCAAGAGTATTGTAATTTTAATTATTAATTGTATTATTTGGACTTTGTTTTGCATGAAATTGTTAGTTTTAAATTTTTATTTTAAATTTTTTATTAAGTTTTATATATATTAGACTTTGTTATTGCTAGAATATTGTAATTTCATAAATGTGTAAGAAAACATAATTGAAATATGCTTATAACATCCTAAAATCATGGAATATGAAAATATTCTTATAACATCATAAAATTATGGAATTTGTAAATATTATGGAATTTGTAAATATGTAAATAATTTAAATCAAAAATGTTAAGAGTGAGGAGATAGACTAAATAAATCAGAATTGTTAAGAGTGAGAAGAGAGAGTAATTACTCTTTTGCTTTGGACGTGGGACCCGCTTACCCTTTGCTTGTCCTAAATTTATGCGGCCAATCAGAAATACTGAAATATTTCTGCTTTAGTATATAGTAGATTTTATAATTACCATCTATCTTTCAAAGAAATGGCCATGACATACAAAGTTTTACAAAAGATCAATAGTTACCATATATTTTCTACAACTTTCAAATCATAAAATATATGAATCTTTCTAATCGTAATATGCACTGCTTCAGGTAGCATATCCAACATAAATCATGATGGTGTTTATAACCTCAATTTTAGCACAATCATTTGGGTGATTTTAGAAGCCCAATTTCGAATGTTAGAATATAGAGTAGGAGGTCGCGAGACTATTGAGTTATATTTTACATCCCATATGAATGAGAACTGTTGCACATTTGAAGGTCGAATTCCATAAAGAACAACGTGAATATAAGAAAGTTGGTTCATTGTGCTAGTATTGATGTCATAGTTTAGAACTTTTCCATAGGTAATATAAATAGAGTCTATGATTTATCATAAATGTGTACATGAATTAAAGTTTCTCAAACCAAATAAAGTATTCACCTTCTATAAGTTTATCAAAATACTAGTTAGTTCAAAACTAAAAGTTTAGATAATCTATCAAATACGATGGTTATTTAACTACTAATAGATACTAGGGATATTCTTCGGTGTACCATGGAATTTTTCGGTCTTCAATATTGTACTTTTTTTATAACCTGCATTGCATCCTAAAAATTCATTCTTAATTATTTCTTCATGATGACCTCTACAACTTTGTATTAACTTTATCTTTATCAAACAACCGTACTTTGCACCTTTTTCAAACTCATTATTGCCTTATCATCATCCTTTATTAGATAAATCACAAATAACTTTTAATAAGAGCAAACTACTATTAAAAACCATCATTATGATCACAAATAGGATTATACCTGCAGTTGTATAATAACATTGTACAACAATGTATATCTTTACGAACTTAAGTGTATTTTTTTTTCTGAGCTTACTTAAAGTTTAGTTTTTTTGAATGCGCACATAAACTTTACCGTAAAACTGATATTCTTTACAACAAAGCTCGAAAACTTTGTAATACAGCTCATAAACTACACCGCAAGTTGTACTACAACTGGTTATATAGTCTATGAAGTGCCTTATGATACATAATGTGATAATGAAGATTTCATGAATTGTTAATTAGTTCATGCATATACTATTTGATGGGTTAATGGGTAATTCAGTGAACTAATATATTATTGAGTCGGTTGTTGAGTAATTGTTACGCTAAGAGAAGGTTTAATAGATCAACTAAGAAACTAACTTAGCAGAGACAATTAATAAGATCATTGAAAAAAATTCAAGCCTACGCCATAAAAGTTCAAAAATACAAGGATACATTATAGAAAATAAAATAACTCAAGGCTACACCATAAAATTTCCCGATAAACTAATTAAGTTATAAAGCCATAATCTAAAAATAATGGCTAGAAAATAACAAGAGGGATAAATGAAATACTAAGAGATGTTCTTATCATTGATAACGCCGATTTTGGCCAAATAACATTATACAACTGGTGGTAGAATATCATTATACAACCAGTCTAATTTAATCTAGCTTATGTGTATTTTTTATGAGCTTGTTTAAAGTTTAGTTTTTCTTAATATTAAGTGGATGAGCTCATAAAGTTCATAGTAAGGCTCAAAATCTTTACAACAAAACTCAAAAATCTTATAGTAAATCTAAGAAATTACACCGTAAGCTAGTTGTACTACAACTGATTAATAATTTATGAACTCATATGGTAATTGACTATTCATCTCAGCCTAGTCTTAAACTTCTGCTTAAGACAAAATGTTCTTTAATGGATCAAGTAACTCGGTAGGACTAGTATTTTCTTCTGACAAATGATTCAGAAGAAAAAGTTGTTTCATCAAGGTTCCTTATTAAATCAACTACTTTGGTAGGATCTGTGTTTTCTGCTGGTCAATTGTACTCTACACTTCCATTGGTATTAAACCATCGAAGCTAAGACATCAAGACATTCATGATACATTAATATGCAGCTTTCATCTTGCCATTGGACGAGCTTGAAGACCAAGTCTCGAATCCTTTGCTTGAGACAAAAGGTTCCTTATTAAATCAACTACTTTGGCAAGATCTGTATTTTCTGCTGGTGAATTGTACTCTATACTTCCATTGGTATTAAACCATGGAAGCTAAGACATCAAGACATATTAATATGGAGCTTCCATATTGCCATTGCACGAGCTTGAAAACCAAGTCTCGAATCCTTTGCTTAAGACAGAAGGTTCCTTATTAAATCAACTACTTCGGCAGGATTTGTGTTTTCTGCTGGCGAATTGTACTCTATACTTCTATTGGTATTAAACAATGGAAGCTAGGACATCAAGACATTCATCACTCATTAATATGAAGCTTCCATCTTGCCATTGCACGAGCTTGAAGGCCAAGTATCGAATCCTTTGCTTGAGAGAAAATGTTTCTTACTATATCAACTACTTCGGCAGGATCTGTGTTTTCTGCTGGCGGATTGTACTCTATACTTCCATTGGTATTAAACCATGGAAGCTAAGACATCAAGACATTCATGACACATTAATATGCAACATCCATCTTGCCATTGCACGAGCTTGAAGACCAAGTCTCGAATCCTTTGCTGGAGAAAAAAGGTTCCTTATTATATCAACTACTTCGGCAGGATCTGTGTTTCTAGCTGGCGGATTGTACTCTATACTTCCATTGGTATTAAACCATGGAAGCTAAGACATCAAGACATTCATGAAACATTAATATGCAGCTTCCATCTTGCCATTGCACGAGCTTGAAGACCAAGTCTCGAATCCTTTGCTTGAGACAAAAGGTTCCTTATTATATCAAGTATTTCGGCATGATCTGTGTTTTCTGCTGACGGATTGTACTCTATACTTCCATTGGTATTAAACCATGGAAGCTAAGACATCAAGACATTCATGACACATTAATACACAGCTTCCATCTTGCCATTGCTTGAGCTTGAAGACCAGAAAATGCGAGATAACACATACGCTAGTAGACTCAGGTTAGCTCTGTCAATTATCTCTATGCATTTTTCTTACCGCACTAAGTCGAGTATTAGGCACAACCGTAACTCTTATGACTTCCTCTAGTTTCCATCAAAAATAAGAGGAAGCCTTAGACCAACTCAGAGTATGAACAAAACTTGCTAGATTTAAGATCCGTGCTTTTCGTGTAATATCATCATTTTTTCTTCAGTTCCTATCAACAACATAAGAAAAGGGTGCAATTAACAAACTCGGGGTCGAAATCGATCAAGGGCTCTAGTATTATTTTCAAGTAAGTCACAGAGCTAGCAACTCAAAATGGAAAAAATGACGATCAAAGTTGTCAATGTGTAAATATCAGTCAAATGGGTACAATATAAATGACGGTCAAAGTTGTCAAATGTATAACTATCAGTCAAATGGGTATAATATAGATGATGGTCAATGTCTAACTGTCAGTCAAATGGGTATAATATAGATGACGGTCAAAGTTGTCAATGTCTAACTATCAGTCAAAAGGGTATAATATAAATGACCGTCAAAGTTGTCAAATGTCTAACTATCAGTCAAATGGGTAAAATATAAATGACGGTAAAATTTGTCAAATGTCTAACCATCAGGAAAATGGGTATAATACAAATGACGGTTAAAGTTGTCAATGTCTAACTATCTTTCAAATGGGTACAATACAAACAAGATTAGTTGAGTTGGTATATAGTTATGAGGTTGCAAATGAGTTTGTGTGCCTTAACTAATAATGCTAATTGATTACATAAGAGGAATGTGTATCTACCTGACAACTGTCAGGATATGAGGATAGCAACTCGTAGATCACGGTTATCGTAGCTGACAATGTGCATTGAAACCGATTGACACCATCTCTGAATTAAGGCAAAGCCATTCTAAACAAAAAGAAGATATAAAGTTAACGTGAGAAGCAAAAATAGCTCTACATGTCAGAGAAAAAGAAAAATGAACACCCTTAATTCAAGGAGGATTCAAACAAGTTTCTTCACAGTGTTTTTGAATATGTAGGCAAAATGCACAACAAAATGAGACGGAGTAAGTAATATTAGTTTCAATTAAAACAAGAAGGAAAATAGAAGGGGAAATGCTTCATGAAACAACCACTTGATGCTTGCATTCAACGGTTTTCATGGATTAATAATCCATCTTTTTGTTTACATGGATTAAAAGTCTTAATTACATAATTTGAACATATAAAATGTACTCATGTTCTTTTTCTTGAAAGATATATTGATCTCTCATTATCACAAGCAAGTGTGTGAAAAACATGAGAAAATGCATACTCATAAGTCCTAATTTAGCTAACAACGCGAATGTAATTATCATCATCAATCATTCTGTCCCCTAAGTGACAAATATAAAAGACACAAAAATAAAACAAGAAAACAATTGCACTCAAAATAGCAAAAAAAAGTATTTATAAATAAAGGAATGTAACAAAGCAAAAAAAAAAACAATTAAAAAGATAACATAACAAGAAAATAAAGAAAAGAAATGACAACTTACACGATAATTCTCTGATTTGATAATTTGAATAATCAAGGATATAATTATCCCATCATCATCTTCAACATCTTCATCATTTGTAGTAGCAATAGATGACATTGCCATGTTTGGTACTAGATGAAGACACCAATTGATGAGGGTGAGATTAATCACAGTCGGATTAGCCTTAAGTACACGAGTGATCCAAGTTTACTTGGTTATATTTCCGATGTGGTATTCAAGTTAAGATAGAAAATTCCTTCTATCAGTACACGATGGTTATAAAGTGAAGTCTGATCTTTCGATGTGGGATGAACCTAAGAAAACATACTTTATACAACTTATTCTCAGATGAAAGAAGCTTCGTTTCTTACTTTCGTAATCTAGTCCATTTATTAACAATAGTCAATGTTTAATTCTACATCCTAAAACCTAGCAACATACATTTAATTCCTAATCAAGAAATATTTTAGAGGTTTATATTAACATTTTACATTAACATGAGGAAAGGGAGATTAATTTTTTTGGGATATTCTATGGTGTATTTCTTAGTTTTTCAGTGTTCTACGTTGTACATATCTTCTTTTTATAATCTACGTTGTACCACTAAACGTTTTACTTATTTCTCCATGATGACCTTCTTCAACTATGCATTAACTTGATCGCTTATCAAACAGTCGTGAGCTTTGTTCTGACTCATTCATGTCTTATCTTCATTATTCTCCATAAGATAACCACAAATCACTTTTAATAAGCACAATCTAATATTAAAAGCCATCGTTATAAATCATGAAATGATAATGGAAATTCATAAACTATTAGTTAGATTTGTATACTATTTGATGCGTTAATGGATTATTCGGCGAACTAATAACTAATTTAGTAGGTTGTTGATTAATTAAAACGATAAAAAAGACCGTCTAATAGATCGACTAATAAACTAACTTGGCAAAGACAATAAATAATGTCATTGTATAGACTAACGTATAGATTTCAGGGGTATACCATAGAAGTTAACAAATCTAGGGGTACAAAATAGAAAACCAAAATTCAAAGATATACAGTATAATGATAAGATAAGGGTTAACCTATGCCTTTAACAGTGTAGAAAATTAAATTTGACTAGTTACTCATTTATGACTAATGCAGTTAATCGGGTATCTTGGTACTAATATTACTTCGATACTCCATATTATAAGCTCATGTACCTGTGTTCGACACTTGATCCTTGGACATTGATATGATACTTAGATACTTCATTTTTAGACGAAAATAAAAACAAATCAGTTGTTCATAAAGTAGCCGTGTTCGGCACTTATGTACGTAGTGAGTACGCACTCGTGTCCAACGCCTCAAGCCGAATCGGAGTGATATAGACTCTTAAGTGAAAATCTCTTTCAACAACAATATAAAGAAATCTTAACTATGATGATGTTTTTTTTTTGTTTTATCGGGAGACCACATTCTAAGAACATATTTAACCTTTATGGAACCGCAATGACAAAGCTATGCCTTGGCCGCGTGGGCCATGACTCGGGAAGGATTAGTAACAATTAAACTTTAATAAGTAATAAAAGGGCAGTGAACGAGAATGACGTAGCCATTGACTGGTTGGTACATTGTTCAAGTTTTGGTTTGATTCTTGTGGTCTTGTGTTCGAAGCAAAAGACTGCCAATTTTTGCTTTGTTTATCTTAATTATTTTTACTTTTTTTTTAAATTCTTTTTACCTACTATATTTTCTCCATAGTTTTTCTCATTGGTGGTTCTTTCAACTAGTAACTAGTTTTTGTCCCCGTGATATTCACGAGTGCGTTTGAGTTTAACCATGTAAACTCAATCATATATCTAACCTATAATTAGTTCATATTGACATCTTGATTGCCTTATGTTACATACACTGGCATGCAAAACAGCCTAAATTGTAGTTCATGTTTTTTTTTTGAGAAGTACGTAAAACAACAGATTAATATCCAATTTCACATGAGTATAAGATAACAGTCGGGTAAGTAATGGTAATAGTGTATCAATGTAACTTGGAGCTACTTAATTGAACATTGAGAATTGTGAAACAAAATTAATCATGTCAATTGAATAATTGATACATGCCGAGCCCATTTTGAATATTGACTAGCTTTTTTTTTATTATATAAAATAGTATGAAAGTATGTAGATGTATATACAACTCTAGTGCCACTGCTTTTAAGACTACCACCATAAATTTGAGGATATTATGATTAATATTTACATTAACTATCATAATTTATTTATGCAGTTCACTTTTCATTTGCATACCTTTTGCTTTAAAAATAAATAAAAATTAACCCATACCCAATCTTATGTACATTACTATAAAGAAAATCTATCAGTTTTCTTCAACTATGGATCCCAAATAGATTGTGGAACATGCATTTGATTTTTGCAATAGTATCTTTTCATTCATGTCATTGGAAATCAAAGGTGCAGGTGGTGGCCTTGTGAGCAATGACCAAGCGGGTTGTTGATAGACATTTGGTTATGAGGGGCTCGTCAAGTTGGTGGTGGGCTTGAAGGGATTGATAGGTTGATGGCTGACTGGAGTGATGGGCGGGTGGTGGCACGCTAATGCAATTCAATTTATTCTTTTGTAAAATAATGTTTACGTAGTTTGTGATTTGCTAGATCTTCTAAGTTTTTTTCATTTTATTTTTCTCCTTCTACAATACATTATGTTGTTTTTTTGTTACTTTTTTTTTTATTTGTCACTTGTCATAGCACATGCTTTTTTTTTCTTTAATTTTTTTTTGCCCATCACAAAATATTTTATATATATTGTTGGATGATATGGCTTTAGAAAAGCTTAGACGGGGTACTCCATGTTATCCTTGCAGTATAGTAGTATGTTATTCTAACTTTGTTACGCTATTATAATATTTGATGAAAACACTATATGAAAAAATATGGCGTATACATTATATTTTAAAATTCTTTTTATGTATCCAATTCGTTAAAATTAAGGAAATATATAGTAAGAGAGGGGATAACATACATTTTCTGCCCACATGCAATTCGATATGGATCACACAAAGTAATTCAAAAAATAAAATAGGGAAGAAAACTTGAATAGACAAATAAGGAAATAGTGAAGAATAGATGGAATATGAGGGAGTAATATTTATGGTGCTTTAATTTGTGTTTAATGTTATAATATTTTCAACTTTTTCCTTTTAATAAATATAATGATGATGTGGCTTGCTTAAATGATACTAAAAAGTGGAATGGTGAAGACTAATGCTTTGTCTTGTCTTTTTATAATATATATAGACAAATTCCCTAATACTTGGCTAGCAAGGGAAAGCCCATTTTGACCACTGAGAATGATCCTTATATCAATAATAATATTGTTAGAGATTAAAATATTATGACGAAACCATCTTATGATACATATTAAACGTCTAATTTTATTTTATCATGGTATAGACTATTCTTATAAATCCATAACGGAGTACATATATAATATGGAGTCAATTATTTGGAAAAATCAATGAGCAATTCAATATTTAAAAGTATATATAATTATCACATTTTATATAAAATTGAAAAAGCCGTATTGAATATCGGGAGTGCTATACTAATTGTGTGAGGTCTACGATAAACTTGTATCCATCGGCCATTGCAAGAATCCAACATCGCAAGAAGAAAAGGGCAGAACAATTCTCCATAAATAAATAATTCAATTGCTTTAGGAGGGCTCGCGTAGTTTGTTACGTCAACTCCGAAAGGAGATATCGTGTTGGAAATGAGAAAATTACGTAAAACTCATGAAATAACTATTGTTACTCAGACACTTCATTGTTATTATTTAGGGTTACAAACTATTGGGGTCCTTCTTAAAATACTTCGGACCTTATTTTAACTACAAATATACCAAACTCTCACATCTATTATCTTTTACTAAAACAAGTGAATCAGAAACTTGCTGAACCGGTTTCTTTCTATTTTGTCCCTTCTATTTCTTCACCTATTCTATTTACTTCATGAAAACACAACAACTAATCTTCTTTAATATTTTCTTCTTCTCCAGTAACACCAAATCCTAACTAATCTTCTCTTATCTCTTCTTTTTCTCTAATCTCTCCTTCTTTATCTTCTTTTGGGTAACATACGTAATATTGAGCGGAAGCGTCGACCTATTACCCTCTTGCGGGAGTGTAATTGTAAAATGGGCTAGACGATAATTAAATACGTTAACAAAATAAAGAATAATGACACACCTATTTTCACGTGGAAAACCCCTCTGAATAACGGTAAAAAACCACGGGACCCTTAGGCCGCTTAATATCTCCACTATAAGCAAAATAATGGGAATACAATGCCTTTCCTAGTACCCACTAGAAGCTTACAAATATTATTCTGGCTACCCGGATAAACACTCGGACCCTCAGAAATAATATTCTAAATGTGTGGGATTCAGTCGGAGATTATACGCCTTTCCGACTGGATACCGTACTGACAGGATTATTTGAGCAGTACCACACCAACTCTCAAACTCTCTGTATTTCTCTCACACTCTCAGTAAGGGGCTCTTATTTCTTACTTACCAGCTTATGTGTTTGATGGGATGTTTTGTGGATGAATGAAGTGCTCTTGGTACTTGCTATTTATAGTACTCAACCCCTGTGCATTTTGCAACTGACGCAATGAACACATGGAGTTGGAATTGTTGACATTGTTCTGCATGCCTAGTATTTGCCTCCAAGGTACACCGTTCTATCATACTACTCCATGCAAACACATTTTTTCTTCTACGCATTTAATGCATCTTGGCCCCACTTGGAGGGACCCATTTATTCCAACAATTCTCCCTCTCCCGACGAGGTGAGGACTATGCCATACCCGCTTTCTTTAGACACACGTCGAGCTTTTCCATGGGTAGCGTTTTCGTCATCATATCCGACCCATTGTCGTCGGTATGGATTTTCTCAAGCTCTAGGAGATTGGAATCTAACACATCTCGGATCCAATGATATCTCACATCGATATGCTTGGACCTGGAATGGAAGGTGGGATTCTTTGCGAGATGAATCGCACTCTGACTATCACAATATAGTCGACACTTCTCCTGTTCTTGACCCAACTCTTGTAAGAACTTCTTCATCCATAAGAGTTCCTTACAAGGTTCAGTTACCGCAATGTACTCTGCTTATGTTGTAGACAGAGCTAAACACTTCTGTAACCTGGATTGCCATGATACTGCTCCCCCTGTATATGTCATCAGGTATCCCGAGGTTGATTTTCAGGAGTCTGGATCTCCGGCTAGATCGGCATCTGTATATCCATCTAACACATGGTCGCCTTGACCAAAACATAAACACATATTGGAGGTACCGCGCAAATACCTGAGGATCCATTTGACAACTTTCTAGTGCGCTTTTCCTGGTTTTGAGAGGAACCGGCTAACGACACCAAATGCGTAAGTGATGTCTGGTCTTGTGCACACCATTGCGTACATAAGACTTCCAACTGCAAATGCATAAGGAACTTTCTGCATCTCTTTTTCATCGGCCTCACTTTCAGGACATTGTTGAGAGCTCAACTTAAAATGACCAGCTAGTGGAGAATGTTAAGTGGTTATTTTACGTATATTTAGTAGCTTAATTAGGCTTGTTTTGACTCCCCTTGATATGATTTTAGGCTAGCTTTGCATGGTTTCGTCATGTTTCGATATATACTACGCTTTGGTATGTTTCGTGTTTGTTTCAGGTAAAAACGAATCATCCTTGGAAAGGTATCCATTAGGAGTGTTGAGAAACGAGTTCTCAGAGATTGGAATGAAGAACAAAGGCTTAGATGTCATGAGCATAGAGATTGAAGTATTTTATGAAGAAGAAAAGAAAAGAAGAACTCCCCCGGGCGGGGATATTTT
>JAIUZE010014022.1:0-60482 GCA_022085475.1 Heliosperma pusillum
TATATATATATATATAGAGAGAGAGAGAGAGAGAGAGAGAGAGAGAGAGAGAGAAATGATCATGTAAGTCCTCTTAGGAAAGGTGAGTCCATAAGTCCTCTTATAGGCCCTTGGATCTTGGAGATGGATGGCTGAGATTGAAGCTCTCAAAAATGGATTAGTGGGCTAATTTTTCACTCTCTCTCATCTTTATTAATTAACCACTAATCCTCATCTTAATTCAATATATAAGACTTTCCACTCAACAACTTCTCTCTCATCCCACATAATTTCATTCTTCAATCTCTCTCTAAAACCCAAAAAAATCAAAATCCAAAAAAATCAAAAACCCAAAAAATTCAAAACCCAAAAAATTCAAAAACCCAAAAAATTCATACATTCATCACCTTCTTCCATCTCCCACCTCCGGCAACCATCGCCGGCCACCGGCCAAATTTAAAAAAAAAAAAAAAAAAAAACTTTTTTTTTTCATATCTACTTCCTTCCGCTTCGCCTCCACCGCACTTGTTCCTCGCCGTGCCTCCTTCCTGCCGCCTCCTCTCCTCTTCTTCTTCTTCTTTTCTCTTTTCTTTTTTTCTTTTTTCAGATTTGCACCCTTCTTTTTAGATCTTCTTTTTTTCTTTTTTTCTTATCTCTTCTCTCATGTCGTCCCTCCACCACCCTTTTTTTTTGAATCTATGTTTTTATTTTTTTAGATCTCGTTTTTATATTTCAAATTTTTTATGTTTGTTACTTTTTTGTGGTTAGTAGTGTTGTTTCACTGAAGTTCACATAAAATGACTGAAGTTACACTTTTATTAACTGAAGTTACACATATAATGACTGAAGTTACACATTTTTTTCACTGAAGTTACACATTTTTTCACTGAAGTTACACATTTTTTTCACTGAAGTTATTTTGTTTCTGAATATATGTTTTTATTTTTTAGATCTCGTTTTTATTTTTATTGTTTAGATCTCGTTTTTATTTTTATGTTTGTTTCCTTTTATTAAAGTTACATGTCTTATTTATTAAAGTCACATATATCAAAGTAACACATACTCCCTCCTAGTCGGTCATTTCTTCCCTCTTTCCTTATTGGGTAAGTCGGGTTTTCTTTCCTCTTTCCCTTTTTGGATGTGGGGTTGTGTGTTTTGTGTGGTCTAAATTCATTTGTATGTGGGGTAGTGTGTTTTGTGTGGTCCAAATTAATTTCCTTAATTTTTGTGTAAAAGGGAAAAGGGAATAAATGAGTGACTAGGAGAGAGTATTATTTATTAAAGTAACACAAATTGACCTTAAAGTTACACTTGATATTATTAAAGTAACACACATTATTTTGTGGTTAGTGGTGTTGTTTCACTGAAGTTTCACATATAATGACTGAAGTTACACTTTTAGTTACTGAAGTTACCCATATAATGACTGAAGTTACTCATATAATGATTGAAGTTACACAGTTTTTTTGTTGAAGTTACACATTTTTTTATATGTTTTATGTTTTTTTTTGAATTTGTTATGTTTTTACTTTTTTATTTTAGATTTCGTTTTTTTATTTTTTTATGGTGTTTTTATTTCTAGATCTAAAGTTACACTATTTTAGACTAAAGTTATATAATTGAAGTTACTAGGTTTGGACTGAAGTTACATAGGTTTGGACTGAAATTACATAGATTTGGACTGAAATTTGACTAGTTTGGACTGAAGTCACACTAGAAAAGACTAATGTATAAAATTACACTATAAATGACTAAAGATACACAAATAATAATTGAAGTTTCACTAATAAAGTAAAATGTTACACTTATAAAAATGCTAAAATTTAATTGTATTTTGGGTTAAAGTTACACATATAAGTCTTGAAGTTACACTCGTAATGACTGAAGTTACACTTATAAAAGGGTAAACTGACATAAATTTGTCTTAAAGTTACATAACTTTAAATTTATGTAGTCGAAATCACAATTTGGTTGAAAGTGACACAAATAAGGGCTGAAGTTACACTCGTAATGACTGAAGTTATACTCATAAAAAGGCTAAAATCACATAAATTTGTCTTGAAATTTCATAAATTCAAATTTATGTAGTTGAAATCAAATTTTAGTTTGAAGTTACAAAATAATGGTTGAAGTGACACTCGTAATGACTGAAGTTACAATCCTAAAAAGGCTAAAATCATATAAACTTGTCTTGAAGTTTCATAAATTCAAATTTATATAGTCGAAATCACATTTTAGTTTGAAGTTTCATAAATAACGGTTGGAGTTACTCTCATAATGACTGAAGTTACACTCATAAAAGTCTAAAATCACATAAACTTGTCTTGAAGTTTCAAAAATTCAAATTTATATAGTCGAAATCACACTTTAGTTTGAAGTTACACAAAAAGGGGCTGAAGTTACACTCATAAATCTCAGAAACTCAAAAGTGATTAACTAAAGGCTAGAGAGAGAAAGTTAATTAATTAGTGCATAGTTAATTGATTAGTGTTAAGTGTGTTTTTGTCTCTACAATCTCATCCATCCATCTCCCTCATCCAATGGCTAAGATGAGGACTCATGGACTCACAAAAAATGGTGGACTCATAAGAACCTATCTCTCTCTCTCTCTCTCTCTCTCTCTCTATATATATATATATATATATATATATATATATATATATATATATATATATATAGAGAGAGAGAGAGAGAGAGAGAGAGAGACAAGTTATAATGAGTCCACCTTCAAAATTGAGTCCATGAGTCCTCATCTTGCCCTTTGGATGAAAGAGATGAAGGGACAAGATTAGAACAAGATGGAAGGCTAAGATTAAAAGAAAAATGAATGGACAAGATTAGAACAAAATGAAGGGACAAGATTAGAACCAAATGAGTGAGTTTTAATGACTTTCACCTACATTACGAGTATAACTTCAACTATTATTTTTGTAACTTTAAGCTAAAATGTGATTTCGACTATATAAATTTGAATTTATGTAACTTTAAGACAAGTTTATGTGATTTTTACCTTGTTATGAGGGTAACTTTAGTCATTAAGAGTGTAACTTCAACCATTATTTGTGTAACTTCAAAATAAAATGTGATTTCGAGTATATAAATTTGAATTTATGTAACTTTAAGATAAGTTTATGTGATTTTTACCTTTTAATGAGGGTAACTTTAGTCATTAAGAGTGTAACTTCAACCATTATTTGTGTAACTTCAAAATAAAATGTGATTTCGAGTATATAAATTTGAATTTATGTAACTTTAAGATAAGCTTATGTGATTTTTACCTTTTTATGAGGGTAACTTTAGTCATTAAGAGTGTAACTTCAAACATTATTTGTCTAACTTCAAAATAAAATGTGATTTCGAGTATATAAATTTGAATTTATGTAACTTTAAGATAAGTTTATGTAATTTTTACCTTTTTATGAGGGTAACTTTAGTCATTAAGAGTGTAACTTCAACCATTATTTGTGTTACATTAAAATAAAATGTGATTTCGAGTATATAAATTTGAATATATGTAACTTTAAGATAAGTTTATGTGATTTTACCCTTTTAAGAAGTGAAACTTCAACCCTTATTTGTATAACTTTAACCAAAAAAAAAAAAGATTTTTTAAACATTTTTATGAGTGTAACTTTAACTTTTATTAGAGAAACATTATTTGTATTTTTTAAGGCATGTTTAGGTAACTTTAGTCTTTTCTAGTTCAACTTTAGTCCATAGTGTAATTTCAGTCCTTACCTATATAACTTTAGTTATAAAGTTCTTAAATGGTGCAATTTTTAGTTCATAATTGTATAACTTTAGTCTATAATAGTGCAATTTCAGTCTTTATTAGTATAACTTCAGTCCTTAACTATATAACTTTAATTATAAGTTTAGTCATTAATAGTGCAACATTAGATCTAAAAAAAATTCACCAACCATGAACAAAAAAAACGAGAATAAAATAAAAAAACGAGATCTAATATAATAGAAAAACATAAGAAATTTTGAAAACAAAAACCAGATCTAAAAATAAAAGAAATTTTTAAAAAAAATGAAAGTTAATCTGGAGAAAAAAACAAAATAGACTAGGTAAAAAACAAATAATGAAAAAACGAGATCTAAAATGCGTGTAATTGTTTTTTTTATACTTTTTTATTCATCAGTTCTAAAATGGTGATGATTAAAAAAAATCCACCAAAAATAAAAAACAAAAAAAAAATTGACATCTTAAACATTTAAAACGAGATTTAAAAAAAAAAAAAAACAAGCGTCACTTCCGATAATCACCAACCATCCTCGCCTCTTATTTTTTTGTTTTAGATGTGGATTGTTAAAAGTAGTGGTAGGTTTTTTTTTTTTTTTTTTTTCAGATCTAGAAAATAATGTCGTGTTTGTGGTGGTTATTGTGTATAATAGTAGTGGTAGTGGAATAGTGGTGCTTGTGGGTGGTTTTTTAGGGTTTAATTTTTAAGATCTAATTTGTTTTTTTGGCTTGTTAGAGTTGGGTTGGTGGAATAGGAGGTGGGTTGGTGGCATGGGATAACATGGGACGGAGGGGTGGCAGGGGACGGCAACGGAGACGGAGGGGTGGCAGGGGACGGCGACGGAGACAGATGGGTGGCAGGGGATGACAACGGAGGGCGGCGACGGAGGGCAGCGTCAGAGTTTTTTGTGGGGGAGTTGAGGTTGAGGTGTTTGGTGGTGTCGGTGGGAAAGCTGGTGTGGGCAGGTGGCGGCGGGTGGAGCTCGTGGTCTGGCGTTGGAGGAGTGGCAGAGGAGGAGTGGTGGTGGTGGTGCTTGGTAATGGTGCTCGGTGGTGGTGGTGGTGACTGGTGAGGGAAGGAGGGGATTTTTTTTGCTTTTTTTTAGAGAATAGTAGAGAGAGAGAAGGGAGGTAGAAAGAGAATGAGAGGATGTGAAAATGAGGAAAGAGAGTGAAGAAATGATATTTATATTAGGGTTTGAAGGGAAATGATTTGGTGTGTCTTTAATCTTAACCTTTCATTTTGTTTTAATCCTAGCCCTTTATCCTATTGATCCAAAGGCTTGGATGAGGATTCAAGAACTTAGTGAAGTAAATTTCAATGGCGATTCTCCTCTACACACAAACGGAAGATATCAAATAATAAAATTTTGTATCATTAAGTAAAATAAAGAGTTATATATGATAGGAGTTGAATAGCATTTACATTATTGTATTTATTTTTGACATTTTTCTAAAGAAGTTAATTCATACAAAATTCAAAGTGTTAAAATACTATTTAATTAATTTTATATCGTGGAGTTATGGACTTATGATAACAAAATTTGATACCCTATCTAGCAAAAGATGGGATGCTACATGTCTTATACCTTAATCTTTATATAAAGGTAGGTTGAAATAATGTAGATTAGACTCACTACATTTTAAGAAAATAAATTACTGAAAAAAGAAACCATTTTTTAAATTACGTGCAAAAAATTTACAAAAATTAATATGTAGTTAATGAATTATTGACTAGGAATGAAAATGTGAGCACATTCCAGTCAGTAAGGATCCTCTGTCCCACTTTAATGAGACACAAAATGGGACAGAGGATCCTTACTGCTTTCCAATGTATATGGCTAATACGTAGTGATAGAAATATATTCCCTGATCTTTCATTGATAAGAACTACAGTATTTGTACACTAGTTGTACACTAACCACCATATGCACATACATGTGAACATATGTGTGAACATACTAAATCTACTCTAATTACAATGAGCATACTAATGGTACACAAGTTACAAGGGAAGAATACAAGTAACTAAATATATACAAATATTTATTTACTAATACGCCCCCACAGTCGAAGCGGGAGGTGGCTGGACGCTAAGACTGGAACGGAACTAAGTGAATAAAGAGCGAGGCAGTCCCTTGGTAAAAAAGTCTGCGTATTGGTAAGGCGACGGGACATGAAGAACTCGAATACGGCCAAGTTGGACTTGTTCACGAACAAAATGGATATCTATTTCAATGTGTTTCGTGCGTTGGTGTTGTACTGGATTGCCACAGAGGTACACAGCAGAGATGTTATCACAGTAGACGAGGGCGGCGGTGCGAAGTGGCATGTGAAGTTCTAGAAGAAGATTACGGAGCCATGTTATTTCGGCCACAACATTTGCAACACCCCTATATTCAGCTTCGGCACTTGATCGGGAGACCGTAACTTGACGTTTGGAAGACCATGAAATCAAATTATCACCGAGGAAGATACAATATCCGGATGTGGAGCGGCGAGAATCAGGACACCCGGCCCAGTCGGCATCAGTATAAGCAAGAAGATTATGTGACTTGGACACGGAAAACGTTAAGCCAAACTCCATGGTGCCTTTGATGTAGCGTAGGACACGCTTTAGGAATTGCAGATGAGGTTCGCGGGGGTCGTGCATGAAGAGACAAAGTTGCTGAACTGCATAGAATATGTCAGGACGAGTAATAGTAAGGTATTGGAGTGCACCTGCAAGACTACGGTATAGTTCAGAGTCAGCGACATGAGGACCATCAGAGGCACTCAATTTGGCCGAAGTGTCGACCGGGGTAGCCGAGGGGTTGCAGCCGGTCATGGAGGCGCGGGAAAGGATGGACTTGGCATAGCGAGCTTGGGATAAGAACATACCCGATTTGGAGCGAGTGACAGTAATACCAAGAAGGTGGTGAAGAGCACCGAGGTCGGTCATAGCAAATTCCCGAGACAGGGAAGCAATAATGAGCTGCTAAAGCTGTGAGGAAGAAGCACTAATAACAATATCGTCGACATAAAGTAATAAATAAGCAGTATGAGAACCGTGACGATAGATAAAAAGTGAGGCATCCGAGACACTGCTGTGGAAACCCTGAGAAAGAATAAAAGTAGCAAACCGTTGATACCACGCCCGAGGGGCTTGTTTGAGACCGTATAAGGATTTCCTAAGTTTGCATACAAAGTTTGGTCGAGATTTGTCAACAAAGCCAGGGGGTTGGTGCATAAACACCGTTTCCTGTAAGTCTCCATGTAAAAAGGCGTTCTTGACATCCAGTTGGTGGATGGGCCAAGAACGATTAACAGCTAAGCTCAACACAATGCGAATAGTTGCCGGTTTGACAACGAGGCTGAAAGTTTCATCGTAATCGACACCCACTTGTTGGGTTTTACCGTTGACAACCAACCTTGCCTTGTAATGTTCAAGATGACCGTCAGATCGATATTTATGGCGAAATAGCCACATGCACCGAATCACATGAGCATCCGAGGGACGGGGCACTAAATCCCTAGTATGATTATCAATAAGAGCACGGTATTCGGCATTCATGGCGGCAGTCCAATGTGAGTCACGGAGTGCGTCACTGGGGGATTTGGGCAATGGTGATACGGATGTGGTGGTGGGAGCAAGTAAATTAAGACGGTCGATGAGTTTGAATATACCTTGACTGTACGAGTTGTCATGGGAGGAGGTAGGGGTCGTTTGGGAAAGGTGGGAGTCGTGGTGGGGGCTGGGTAGGTGGTGATGATGGAGGGGAAAGTGTAGGCGAGGAAGATGGGTTGGTGGTGATAGGAGACGTCGGGGGAAGGGGGGTTGTGGTGGGGAGGTAGGGGGTCCGGGTGTGGCAGGGGGATCGTGTGCAGGTTGGGTAGGGGAAGAAGGGTAGGCGTAGGTGTCCGTAGGCAGGTGGTTGGGTGTAAGGAAGTCATAGGTAGCCGATGTGGGGGGGTTGGTGATGGCGAAGGGGAAGGTTTCCTCATCGAAAGTGACATGTCGGGACAAAAGAATTTTACCTGAGGTGAGCTCAAGACACCGGTACCCTCTATAATTGGCGGGATAGCCTAGAAAGACACAACGTTTGGAGCGGGGCTGAAGTTTATGTTGACGTGTGGCGGAGGTGTTGGGGTAGCAAAGGCACCCAATGACGCGAAGATGGTTATAAGATGGGTGACGAAGGAAGAGAGCGGAAGCGGGGGATCTATATGAGAGAAGTTTGGAGGGAAGAATATTGTGTAGATATGCAGCGGTGTGTAAGCGTCGACCCAAAAAGTGGGAGGAAGTGAGGCATGAAGAAGAAGAGTGAGCATGATTTCATTTAGGCGACGGATCATGCTTTCCGCTTTGCCGTTTTGGGGGGATGTGTGGGGACAAGAGAAGCGAAGAGTGATGTCGTTTTGTTGGGCAAGAGAATGGAACGAGGAGTTATCAAATTCACGTCCCATATCACATTGAAAACGTTTTATTTCTTTGGAAAATTGAGTGCGGATGAAGGCTCGAAATTGTAAGAATTTTGAAAAAGCCTCTGATTTGACCCATACGTATTGGGTGTAATTATCAATTAGGACCATGTAATATTTAAAACCACTTTTACTAAGAAGAGCGGACGTCCACAAATCACAATGTACTATATCAAATGGGAGAAGAGACATAGAATTAGAATCATTAAAAGGGAGACGTTTGTGTTTTCCGACTTGACACGAATGACAAATATGAGAGCTAGGCTCCTTATTACATTTGATAAAAGGATGAATATTAAGAAAAGAAACTATATTGACACCAGGATGGCCTAGGCGAGGGTGTCATAGGTCACGGACAGACTCAGCAAGGACAGTAATTGGCGGCTCTTTTGATGACGTGGCTGACACGGGGTAGAGTGTACCGCTACTATTGCTCCTCATTATCATTTTCCCAGTCCAAATATCCTTCACAGAGAAACCATTTGGGTCAAATTCCACGGTGACATTATTATCTTTAGTAAATTGATGAACGGAAATCAGGTTTTTAATAATGTTGGGGATGTAAAGGACATTTTTAAGGGATAGTTTTCGGTTGGGGAGGTCTAGAGATGCGTGACCCGAACCAAGGACGGGAATGGACTTACCATTTTCGACAAAAATAGACCGAATTGTGCTCAAATTAAAAGGAGGTTTTAGTGTACCTGACTCGGATGTGAGATGTGATGAGGCGCCTGTGTCCATAACCCATTGAGCATTGTCTGGTGGGTATAAAGTCATAGTCTGGAAAGCTTGAGGGAGATTAGATGGCTCATACCCATTTGTCGGAGCAGCAACATAGGCATGCCCGTAGGCAGAGGCCGAGCCAGAGAACCGTGGCTGGGATGTCGCCCCTGTGCCCCGGGGTTGTTGCGGCTGCCACGGCACAACCCACCCTTGTTGAGCAGAGTACGAGCACGGTGGAACTGACGAGGCTAAAACACGGTGTCGTTAATTCCGCAAATTAGCTAGGCCAAATAACAATTTATAAAACCAAATCTAGACTCAAACCAACCTAAATAAAAAGGGTAGTAAGGGTAAGAAAAGGATCGAACCCAAGGGAAAGCGGTATTAGCTAAAAACAATCTAATCTAGACTCTTGCAAAATATCAATTAACAAAACTGACGAATCTGATCACAAGTTAAAGCACTAATTACTAATTAAGACACTAATTAAAACAAAGACTTAAATTAATTACAAACTATGATATTCACAATGGAAGACATGTAGGAAAACATAAGTGGGGGAATTTGGGTAAAAAAATGAGTTAACATGAAACATGAGATTCTAGTTTAGGCACTAGCACAAACACCTTCAATGCAAGTAATCAAATATGTGACAAAATACTTAGTGTAACTATCCCAAGTAACACAACAATTAGCAAAGATGACTCCTTTCTACCTCTCCTCTTATTTATCTAGTACTACCTCCTAAGAAATAGTCAACATGAATTAAACCACCCAAACTTGACCCTTTACAACTAAATCCACATTAATTAAAACATAAGCATAAACAAAGGAGTAAGCTTTAAGCATTCAACCAAAGGATTAAGCTAGAATTATGCAATTCAACATTAAACCATGTAAAAATCACACAACATACAATTTATTTCTCAAGATAAACTTTTAAACCAAAGATGAAGCCTTTCAAGTCTACTTCACACATTCAAGCATAGGGTGACAATTCCTACCAAGAACAAGCATTTATCAAGTAAACAAAATGTCAAGCTAGTCAAACCAAACATTCATTCACTCAACATAAAAGATTAACATAAACAAATTGCATTAAATAAAGAGGAAGAGGATTATAGAGTCATACAATGCTAAAGGTGTGAACTTGTTCAAATTACACCAAGTAATGAAAGGATTAGCTACCCATAGTCTTCATATTACAACCAATTTCTAAATAAAACCAAATTACAAGAGCCAAAGTTGAAGAACAAAGTAGAGAATTTCTAAGGAAAAATATGATGTTGAATGTTGTATGCTTGGCTCCCTTCTCTCTCTTCAGTTTTCTGCTTAAATACCCTTGGTCCGCACACCTAGGGGCCTTGAAAGGTGGGCTTCCAAAAGACAAGACGGAGAAATGAAGAAAACCCGCGCTGAGAAAGAACGCA
This sequence comes from Heliosperma pusillum, assembly GCA_022085475.1. Classification (NCBI taxonomy): domain Eukaryota; kingdom Viridiplantae; phylum Streptophyta; class Magnoliopsida; order Caryophyllales; family Caryophyllaceae; genus Heliosperma; species Heliosperma pusillum. The sequence goes on from JAIUZE010014022.1 coordinate 10,342, forward strand.
GGCTGCGTCGTGATGACGCAGGCTACGTCGTGATGACGCAGGCTGCGTCGTGATGACGCAGGCTGCGTCATATGCTGCCAGTTTTTCCTTGCTTTTCTTTCTTGACTTTCGTTGACCCATGGACTTTTTGCCCCGCCTTGACTTCCATTGACCCATTGGGTTTGGTCTTCATGCCTTGGTGATTCATTGCTAGCCCACTCCAATTTCCGGGTTTTTGGGTCTCGGGTTTCGGGTTTGACTTTCATTGACTTTAAAATACTAAATATTAACAATATTACTAAAACTAAAATTATCATAAAACAAAGTTAATGACCCGTAAAAAGTAAAACGAAAGACTCTAAAAAATACTACTAGACACGACATAATTTAGTGTTGTCAAATACCCCCACACTTGGACTTTTACTCGTCCCGAGTAAAACTCGAGATTGGCAAGGCAAACACAAGTCCAAACATAGCATGCGGAGGTAATGACCTCTCTTCCCTCACCACTACCTTCTTATATCTCCCTCAAAACACAACCACCTATTAAAACAAAAAAAAAATGACTCAATGTTGTTTTAACACTCTTCCCTTACCTCTTCCTACTTATAACTCCCTCTTAACAAGACTCGACACACCACCAACTCCGACTCAATTCACATAATTCCTCCCTTCTTATAGCTCCCAAGAATGTAGTATGACCATCTTTGCCTTATCCCAAGGCATAGCGAGATGGCCTTCATCACCGAACTCCATGTAACTCCACTACTTATACCACCCCCTTATTACTCCACTAGTGTAATGCATGGTTACTTGGTTGGCCCCAAACTACACAATTTGCACAACCAAGCAACCACCAAGAGAAATCCACCAATTTGGAACCAAATTTGTGACTCAAAATAAAAATAAAGGAAGCCCTAAGCTAGCCTCCTTCCAATTCTCTCCTTATCACTCCCTTCTTATGCCTCCAAAATCCTCATCATAGAAAGTATTATGCTCAAATTTTTTTTTCATTTTTCATTTTTTTCATTTTTTTTTCTTGAAAATCCCTCATTTTGCCTAAGGTGCCCTTTCGGGTTTTCACCTTAGCTTTTCCTTTCCTCTCATTGGTGGCTCGCAACTCGATTCTTCATTTTGCCCGGAATGCCCTTTCGGGTTTTCATTCCGTCCTCAGCCACCTTCCCAATCTTGCCTAGGTGCCCACCCTTGTGGGTTTTCACCTAGCCGGGATTTTCCATTTTTTTCTTCTTTTCTCTTTTTTTTTTTTTTTTTTTTTTTTTTTTTTTTTTTTTTTTTTTTTTTTTCTTTTTCTTCAAAATAAAGACAAATAAAATACAATGCATCAAAAACAAAAATAACTATATACAATCTTCTCCCCCACACTTAGAACATACAATGTCCTCATTGTAGGAGAAAAGAAAAAGGTTACCTCATCAATTGTCGAAATGAGAAGAACCCGAGGCACCTCCTCGGTTTCTCCTCCTTTCCCTTGCTTCTCTAATCCTTCTTCTTTGTTCCATGCCTTCATCAAGGACTTCTTGAGTGTATGGAGTTGGGTAGTCCGGGTTTTGTTGGATGGACATCCCAAAGAGAGAGCTAGCCAAGCCATAGACGTCCTCTTGTGCCACCGCATCTTCATAGGAGTCTTGAAGATAGGTGTGGTGGCGCTCATTTTGAACGTTAAAATGGCTCGTAGCTTGCTCCCTCCAAGCATTTTGGGTGGTCCACATTTCATTTTGTTCCCGCCACCTTTGATCTTGTTGTTCTCTCCAAAGGCGGGCTTCCTCTTGCCCTTCTACCATCCTCCTCCATTCCTCTCTTTGAGCCCTCTCGGCCTCCCCTCTCAATCTCTCTCTCTCCTCCACCACATTGTGCCAATCATCCAATGTCTCAAGCCTACTACCTTGTTGTTGTTGCCATGTGTTCGAATCGTCCACCCTCCCACTAATATGCTTCAAAACGTCGTTGGTGCTAGCAAAATAGTTAGCCATTTGTTGTTGCCATGGCTCCACGGGTATGCTAGAACGACCCTCCGCATCAAACATGGGGGTGTCGGTGTCTTGGTGGCTTTGGAATGATGATTGGAAATGGAAATGGTGGTGGTTGTTGTTGTTGTTGTTGTTGTTGTTGTTGTTGTTGTTGTTGTTGTTGTTGTGTTGTTGTTGTTGTTGTTGTTGTTGTTGTTGTTGTTGTTGTTGTTGTTGTTGTTGTTGTTGTTGTTGTTGTTGTTGTTGTTGTTGTTGTTGTTGTTGTTGTTGTTGTTGTTGTTGTTGTTGTTGTTGTGTTGTTGTTGTTGTTGTTGTTGTTGTTGTTGTTGTTGTTGTTGTTGTTGTTGTTGTTGTTGTTGTTGTTGTTGTTGTTGTTGTTGTTGTTGTTGTTGTTGATAATTTGTGGGTTGGAATGGTCCTTGCTCAATGGCGAGGATCTCGATCTCCTCGCTCACCCGCTCACTTCCCTCACCTCCCTCTCTCCTTACCGTCCTTCTTTGCCTCAAAGGCACTTCCTCTACCTCCGCTTCCTCATCACTCTCCCCCAAAATCTCCTCCCTAGGACATAAAAAATGCAACGCCGTGGGTCCCCTAGGAAAGGGGTTGTTTGGAGGTCGAGGCATCTTCATATAGCTAAGCCCGTCACTCCCCAACCAAAACCCTTTCAAGGGTTGCTCTTTGCTAGTCTTGAACATATGAACCTCCTCGAGCCCTAGTCGGTTGTATCTCGTCAATCCCCTACAAAGGTTCACCTCTTGCTCATTACCAATGCCCCCCTCATAATGCCTCACCAAGAATGAAATCACCCCCCTAGATGGATGCTTGCTCTGGAAGATTTTTGCCTATGTTTAATGCAAGCCCTCAAAAACAAATCGGCCCAATCCGGAATCTCTACCCCCTCCGGAAGCATAGTCCACAAACATAGCCGGATGCTCTCCGGCACTTTGGTGAGTTCTCCCGCGGAGTTGAAAATGGTGGTAAGGAATCTTGTGATTAGGCGGAGTACGGGGTGGGTGATGGCTGAAAGTTTGGCATCTTTAGATAAGCCGTGGTAATTTGTAATGTTAACCCACATTGTGTGCATTCTTCCTTTGGGGCACCTAATGTCTTCGGGTTGTTTGGTGATTTTCAGGATTTGACGGATTTCGGAAGTGGGGGCATTATGCCAAGTTTGGTTCAAGCGGAATCGGTTGGCTTTTTCCTCACCTTCGGGCACATCCAACTCCGACAAGGTTGCTAGAAACTCGTATGCGAAACTCCTATAGGTGTGATCCCAGGAGTCCCGCTCGAGATAAGCCTCTAGCCCTACTTTAGCTAGCATGTCCCTTGTGAAGTCGAACATGCCTAAGGCATAGAGGGTGCTTGGGCAAAAGAATTTGGTGGCTACGAGAGGTTGTGTGTTTAGCTTATCCCAAATTTCCTTATATTGAGCCTGCAACCTTTCATAGCCCATGAACACCGCTTCCACCTCGGTGTCGGGCTCACTCACCGCGGCCCTCTTATTTTTCCCTTTGCCAAACAATTTGGAGATCTTGGGTGCCATTTCTGCAAAATTTAACAAGGAACACACTACAACAAACAACAAGCAATCACTCGAAAGATTTTTCACTCAAGCAATTTAACAAACACTAGGTGTGCAACAATTTCTACACCTCAAGAACTTAGTGTTTGTTGAATTTCTTTACCTCACTCAGAAAATTTTGTCCAATCCTAACTACACAATCAATCAAGGGCAAGGGGAAACTCAACCTAAGACTAATTCTAGCCTAATTCGAGCAAAAACTTGAAGAACAATGGAAAAGTTGAGTATGAAGTTATACCTTTGCTATTCCACAAGATTCAAGCTCCTTGATGATTAAAATAGGTAGGGAATCCGACAAACAACCTTAAAAACCCAAACAAAGTTCCTGAAAAACAAATTTGAGGAAAAAAATTTTAGGTTTTCAAAACGGATTTTCTGAGATTGTGAGTGATTGAGATTGATTTTGGGGTGATTGAAGGTAGAATAATGATTAGGAAGAAGAATTTGATGAATTTGATGAAAGTTTTTGGAAGATTTGAGGGAGAAAGATGGATTTTTGAGGGATTGGGGTTGGGTTAGGGGTGTTTTTCGTGAAAAATGAAGAAGGAAGATAAGTTTTGATTGTATGAAGAACACGGGCTAAAGAAAGAACAAATGCTGAAAAACTGCATTCGACGCAGGCTGCGTCCTACGACGCAGGCTGCGTCCTGCACTGCCGGTTCTTCTTGCCTTTTTGCACTTAGCCAAATTTTGGCTAAGTGTTCCAAACACCTCCATACTTGCATTTTCACTCCAATAGTCCATGATAACCTCCAATATCCAAATTCCATCGATTCCCGAACTTTTTATCCGTGGCACGCATCCCGAGGCGGCCGAAAACTCGCAAAACATTACAAAACCGTTGGTAACTTTAAAACAATTTTGTTTGATGCAATGTCTAACTAATTGAAAATAACTCAAATGCTAAGAATTAACTGAAACTTCAAAGAAATATTCACAAGGATAGAGTATGTACACGGTTTGCCGTTTATTTAGAGTCGATGGCTCGACTTAGCTATTTCAAGCTTTTCAACTTTCATAAACGGGGTCTTCAAGCAAGACCTCTTCTTCCCCCTCCCGGGCACATCCTTGGAAGTAGTGTTTGAGACGGTGGCCATTCACCTTGAGGAGCTTTCCATCCCCGGGCCCCTCCACTTCAATAGCTCCATGGGTAAACACTTTCTTGACGGTGTAAGGTCCAAACCATCTTGACCTCAACTTGCCCGGAAAGAGCTTAAACCGGTTTTGGAACACAAGAACTTTATCACCCTCCTTGAAAACCCGACGGTTTATCATCCCATCATGCCATCTTCTTGTTTTCTCTTTGTAGATGGAAGAGTTCTCATAAGCATCTTGGCGAATTTCTTCAAGTTCTTGTAATTGAAGCTTTCGGTGCATACCGCTCTCATCTTGGTTTTGGTTGAAAGATTTGATAGCCCAATAGGCTTTGTGCTCAACCTCCACGGGGAGGTGGCAAGCCTTGCCATAGATGAGACGGAATGGGGACATGCCAATGGGGGTTTTAAAAGCGGTCCTATATGCCCACAACGCATCAACTAGCCTCTTGCTCCAATCCTTTCTATCCGGATTAACCGTCTTTTCAAGGATTCCTTTTATTTCACGGTTGGAGAGTTCGGCTTGCCCGTTTGTTTGTGGGTGGTAGGCCGTGGAAATTTTATGATTCACCCCATACCTCTTGAGAAGGCCTCCAATCACCTTGTTGCAAAAATGGGTACCCCTATCACTAATGATAGCCCTTGGAAAGCCAAACCGGGAGAATATGTTCTCTTGAATGAAAATGGCTACTACCTTGGCATCATCGGTGCGGGTAGGAATTGCTTCAACCCATTTTGACACATAATCCACCGCCAAGAGGATGTATAAATAACCACCGGAGTTAGCAAAAGGGCCCATAAAATCAATTCCCCACACATCAAAGATCTCACAATATAGAAGAGGTTGTTGTTGCATCTCATTTCTTTTTGTCAAATTCCTTACCCTTTGACATCGGTCACAAGTTTTTACAAATTTGTGGGCATCTTTGAAAAGGCTTGGCCAAAAGAAACCGCATTCAAGCACTTTTCTAGCGGTTCTTTGTGGCCCAAAATGTCCTCCACAAGCATAGTCATGACAATGATGTAAGATGGAAGGAATCTCACTCTCGGGCACACATCTTCTCACAAGTTGATCTTGGCAAAACTTCCACAAGTAAGGATCATCCCATGTATAGTACTTTGCATCGGATTTTACTTTGCTCTTTTGATGAGAAGAGAAATGGCTTGGAAGCCGCTTTGTCACCAAATATTTGACCATGGTAGCATACCATGGCTCCTCCACTTGTATAGCATAAAGTGACTCATGAGGGAGACCTCCTTCAACCTCCTCAAGAGGGCATGATGGTCTTCCTTCATGGTTTAGCCGGCTCAAATAATCCGCCACCACATTCTTCACTCATTTCTTGTCTCTTATTTCCACATCAAATTCACTTAGGAGAAGGATCCATCTTAACAACCTTGGCTTTGCATCCTTCTTTGCCACAAGGTATCTAATGGCGGCATGATCGGTGTAGATGATCACCTTTGTGCCCAAGAGATAAGATCGGAATTTTTCTAGAGCATAGATCACACCAAGGAACTCCTTCTCCGTCGTAGAATAGTTCTTTTGAGCATCATTCAAGAGGGTAGAAGCATATTGGATCACATGGGGTCCCTTGTCACTCTTTTGACCCAAAACCACTCCCAATGCATAGTCACTTGCATCGGTCATGATTTCAAATGGAAGATCCCATCGTGGTGCTTGAATAATTGGTGCGGTGACCAATCTCTCCTTCAAGTCATCGAATGCTTTCCTACATGAGTCATCAAAAACAAACTCCGCTTCTTTGTGCAAAAGCTTACATAAGGGGTTAGCAATCTTGGAAAAATCCTTAATAAATCTCCGGTAGAAAACGGCATGTCCTAGAAAAGACCTAATGTCTCGGGTGTTAGAGGGATAAGGTAAAGTTTTGATGATGTCAACCTTAGCCTTATCCACCTCAACCCCCTTTCCGACACTACATGTCCTAAAACGATGCCACTAGTCACCATGAAATGACATTTTTCGGAGTTTAAAATGAGATGGGACTCTTGGCATCGCTCTAAGACAAGAGCAAGGTGTTTTAGACATGCATCATAGGAGTCCCCATGGACGGTGAAATCGTCCATGAATACTTCTATGATCCTTTCTACATAGTCGGAGAAAATACTCAACATGCACCGTTGAAAAGTTCCCGGTGCATTACACAAACCAAAGGGCATACGACGATAAGCAAATGTACCAAATGGGCATGTGAATGTGGTCTTGACTTGGTCCTCGGGTGCGATTGGGATTTGAAAATACCCCGAGTACCCGTCAAGGAAACAATAGAAAGCTTTTCCCGCTAATCTTTCTAACATTTGATCAATAAATGGTAGCGGGAAATGGTCTTTCAATGTAACCGCATTCAAGCGGCGGTAGTCAATACACACCCTCCAACCGGTTTGTGGTCGGGTGGAGACCAAGTCTCCTTGTGCATTCTTGACTACCGTCACTCCTCCCTTTTTGGGTACGACTTGAGTTGGGCTAACCCAACGAGAGTCGGAAATAGGGAAAATGATACCCATTTGCAATAGCTTAATTACCTCTTCTTGCACTACCTCCGCCATGGGTGGATTGAGCCTCCTTTGGGGTTGTCGGACCGGTTTGGCATCCACTTCAAGCCGTATCTTGTGCATGCAAGTCACCGGGCTTATCCCTTTTAGGTCCGCTATGCTCCACCCAAATGTTTCCTTATGCTTTTGAAGTAGTGATACCAATTTGTCTTCTTGGTCCTCGGTGAGTGTGCTTGAAATGATAAGTGGTAGGGTGTTCTTGTCCCCTAGAAAGATGTACTTCAAATGGCTTGGGACGGTCTTCAACTCGACCTTCGGGGGCTGGATTATGGAAGGGAGGGGCTTGTGGAGTGGAATACTCAAAGCAAACAACTCGGACAGGTTTGCCAGCTCAGGACGCAGGCTGCGTCCAGTGACGCAGGCTGCGTCGTGCGACGCAGGCTGCGTCCTACTGCGTTGAACTGCGTCGACGCAGGCTGCGTTGCCTTGCCCAGTTTTCAGCATCTCTATGACGTTGAGCTCCTCATATGTTTCTATGGGCTCTTCCCTTTCCAAGTCTTCAAGACATTCCTGCACATCAACGGCCAACAACAAACGCAAACCTTCCTCTTCCATGGGGTTAGTTAAAGCTACCTCGAGTGGGTCTCTATCACAAAGTTTATACATTTGATTCACTAATGGCTCAAAGATATCCAAGAAGAAACAAGATTGATGGTCACTCGGGTGCCTCATGGAGTCATATATATTGTAAGTTAATCTTTTCCCTTCAAACTCCATAGTCAAGCACCCGTTTGAAACATCGATCTTGGTATTTGAAGTTTTCATAAACGGCCTACCAAGAAGGAGAGGGGTGGCACTAGAGCTAGATTCCATATCTAAGACGTAGAAATCCGCCGGGAAGACAAGATTATCGACTTCCACTAGTACATCCTCTACCATGCCCTTGGGGTAAACACTAGACCTATCGGCTAATTGAATGACTACCCCGGTCTTAGACAAAGGTCCTAAGCCTAGGGTCTCATAGATAGATAGAGGCATGACGTTTATAGAAGCCCCAAGGTCTAGCATGACACGTTTAAAACTTTTTCCCCCAATAGTGCAAGGGATGGTGAACATGCCCGGGTCTCCACATTTCTTTGGTAAATTTTGCTTGAAAATTGCCGACACATGTTCACTCACCCTAACCTTATGGGTTCCCTTCTTAGGATTTCTCCTAGGTGTACAAAGTTCTTTCAAGAAATTTGCATACCTAGGGACACTATTCAACAAGTTAAGAAGAGGAATGTTTACCTCACATTTCCGGAAAGTCTCATATAAGTCATTCTCCTTGGCATACTTCCTTGTGCTTATCAAAGCACTAGGAAATGGGACTTCCGGTATGTACTCCTCCACTTCATCATCTTCAATAGTGTCTTTGCCCTTCCGTGAAATGTCTCACTTGGGGTCCTTTCTTGTGGATGCCCCTTTTTCATTCTTCGATAGCTCTTCATGACAAACCACCAATTCTCCTTGGTCTTCAATCTCCAAGGTTTCCATCTCAATATTCTTCATCTTTTCCTTGCCTCTTCCAAGGGGGTTTACTTCCAACTCTTTGCCTCCCCTCAAGGTCATGGCACTAGCATTTTCCCTTGGTGGGGGAATGGTTTGAGATGGGAATCTTGTGGAGCTTGAGGCTTGGGATTTTGACATATTTTAGGCCATTTGGGATAGTTGGGTTTCCAAGTTGCTCACCCTAAGGTTGTTAGCCTCTCTATCCTTCCTTGCTTCCTCTCTATCCTTCCTTGCCTCCTCCCTATCTTTCTCTTGATTGGCAAGGAGTGTTTGCAAGATGTCACTCAAGTTCCCTTGAGAAGAAGAATTCCCTTGATTGGGACCTTGGTTTGGTTGTCTTTGGGATTGAGAATTATTTGGAAAATTTGAGTTGTTGGGTCTTGGGTTGTTGAAATTTCTTTTGGGATTTTGGTTGAAATTAGAGTTTCGGTTTTGGGTTGGATTTTGGGCTCTCAAGTGATTGAATTGACCATTTTCAAAACACTTTGACTTGTTACCTCCCCACCCCAAAAGATCACGATTTCCCACTTGGTTATACATTCCTCCAGCACTTGGGTTTCTAGCATTGTAATTCCCATACCCCATAGCATTGAGGCTCTCCATAGTGGCTCCTTGCTCAATCATGATGTAACATGTATTTGTAGCATGGTCACCTCCACAATATGAACATTCAAGTGATTCGGGGTGTTGATAAAATGAGCTACTTTTGTTGACAACCAAGTTGGACACCATGCTTTTAAGCTCACCCATCTCTTGCATGATTTTGTGATTTTGAGAGGCATAAGGATCTTCCATGGAAGATACATTTCTAGAGCTTCCTCCCCTTTCATTCTTCCTCCCGTAGCTTCTTGTGTTCATCGCCAACTTCTCAATAATGTTGTTGGCCTTGGCCACATTAAGTGTATCAATGCCACCTCCGGTGGCGGCAATAATCATCCGTTGGTCGTTTTGGCATAACCCTTCATTGAAGGCCGTCAATAAATCGTCCCCCGACATCCCATGATATGGGTATCTAGCTACAAGGCTTATGAACCGCTCCCAATAGTCATAAAGGGTTTCCCCCATGTCTTGCTCAATGGTAGTGATGAGCTTCTTTGAGTGATTATGCCTCGAATCCGGGTAATATTTCTCAAGAAATTTCTTCTTCAAACCCACCCAAGTAGTGACGGAATGGGCCGGAAGACAAAATAACCATTCCTTAGAGGCATCTTGTAGAGAGAATGGAAATGCCCTAAGCTTAAATTGGTCTTCGGTCACTCCTTGGGGAATGGCCCCTTGGTAAATCATGTGGAATTCGGCCAAGTGCCTATTGGGGTCATTTCCCACCATTCCGTGGAATCTAGGCAAGTTATGGACAAAGAACCCCTTGAGCTCGAAGTTTACATCCCCCATGGGAGGGTATGCGATACATAGCGGTTGCTCCTCATAGTTTCTTGCCCGGATCTCACCAATCGTTCTATTATCATCCATATTGGGAGGGTAGAGGATGTTCAGCGGGGATGGTATCCTAGGAGGTGACTCAAACACTTGCTCTTGTTGTTCTTGAAAAATATTGTTCTCCAACTCCTCTTCACTAGGCTCCCTCCAAAAGGGTCTCCTATAGAGGGGATTCGAAAACAACCAATTGGATATGCTACTTGAGGATGGATCAATGTCTTGGTCACCAAGTCCTTCTTGTGACCTAGGCATAAACTTTTAAAAACAACTCAACCACACAATTAGTAACTTCAACACCAAGTAACCTACAAACAATACAAAAAGAAATATTTGAAAAACAATCTAAACAAAGTATGACACTAACAAGAGTTTCAATTTGATATTTAGCTAAATTGCCTTCCCCGGCAACGGCGCCAAATTTGACGAGGCTAAAACACGGTGTCGTTAATTCCGCAAACTAGCTAGGCCAAATAACAATTTATAAAACCAAATCTAGACTCAAACCAACCTAAATAAAAAGGGTAGTAAGGGTAAGAAAAGGATCGAACCCAAGGGAAAGCATAAACAAAGGAGTAAGCTTTAAGCATTCAACCAAAGGATTAAGCTAGAATTATGCAATTCAACATTAAACCATGTAAAAATCACACAACATACAATTTATTTCTCAAAAGACTCAAACTTTTAAACCAAAGATGAAACCTTTCAACTCTACTTCACACATTCAAGCATAGGGTGACAACTCCTACCAAGAACAAGCATTTATCAAGTAAACAAAATGTCAAGCTAGTCAAACCAAACATTCATTCACTCAACATAAAAGATTAACATAAACAAATTGCATTAAATAAAGAGGAAGAGGATTATAGAGTCATACAATGCTAAAGGTGTGAACTTGTTCAAATTACACCAAGTAATGAAAGGATTAGCTACCCATAGTCTTCATATTACAACCAATTTCTAAATAAAACCAAATTACAAGAGCCAAAGTTGAAGAACAAAGTAGAGAATTTCTAAGGAAAAATATGATGTTGAATGTTGTATGCTTGGCTCCCTTCTCTCTCTTCAGTTTTCTGCTTAAATACCCTTGGTCCGCACACCTAGGGGCCTTGAAAGGTGGGCTTCCAAAAGACAAGACGGAGAAATGAAGAAAACCCGCGCTGAGAAAGAACGCAGGCTGCGTCGTGATGACGCAGGCTACGTCGTGATGACGCAGGCTGCGTCGTGATGACGCAGGCTGCGTCATATGCTGCCAGTTTTTCCTTGCTTTTCTTTCTTGACTTTCGTTGACCCATGGACTTTTTGCCCCGCCTTGACTTCCATTGACCCATTGGGTTTGGTCTTCATGCCTTGGTGATTCATTGCTAGCCCACTCCAATTTCCGGGTTTTTGGGTCTCGGGTTTCGGGTTTGACTTTCATTGACTTTAAAATACTAAATACTTACATTATTACAAAAACTAAAATTATCATAAAACAAAGTTAATGACCCGTAAAATGTAAAACGGAAGACTCTAAAAAATACTACTAGACACGACATAATTTAGTGTTGTCAGGAACCCCCCACGGCGCATTCCAAGGCAAACCAGTCCACATGGGGATGGTAATCGGGGCCGGACCCGAGGCGGCAGGCTTCCTACCACCGGAGTTCCCACCACATTTGTCGAACGGCTTACCCCCACCGTGCTTTCCTCCGTTCTGTTTGTGGTAAGTTTTTCGATTATTCCAATTGTTCCCACCACGGTATGAGTTAGAGGGAGTACCTGAGACGGTGACGGCGTCCACGGCGGCAGGAGCGGCAAGGGCAGTGGGTGTAGGGTCCTCTCGGGCGGATTTGCGTTGTTCCTCTAATTGGAGCATGCTCCGGGCAGTTTCAAAAGAGGGAAGTTGTTGATTGATAAAAGCCCCGACAACATCGTATTCCGAAGGCAAGCCTCGCACTAATTGTAGAACCAGACGTTGGTCGTCGACTTGACTACCAACATCGTTCAATTGAGTGCCGAGGTCCTGTAATTTATGACAGTAATCGTCAAGAGACGATGCTTTTTCGAGTTTCATTTGGGTGAACTCGTGCTCTAAGGCCGCCGCGCGAGAGCCTTTGTTGTTGTGGAAGTGGTTCTTGAGCCGTAGCCAAGCTTCAGGGGCCGTGGAGTCAGCCTCAAGGATGCGGAGGAGAAGTTCGTCGGAGATGGATCCGTAGATCCACTGAAGAAAATGGGAGTCGATCTCGCACCATGATATGTAGGCTGGATCGGTCTCGGCGGGAGGCGCAGTGCCGTTAATGTGGTGTAAAACTTTGTACCCACGAGCATGTAGAGTGAAGAGTTTCACCCAGGCTGAGTAATTCACCTTGACTCCGTTAAGTAGTTTGACTTCATGGAGTATGTTGGTGACGGAATAAACCGGATGGAGGGTGGACTTGCCAGTGGCTCCATCACCGGAATGACCTGGGTCAGTGTCTTTAGCCATTGTCGTGACAATGTCAAGGGAAAAATGGTAGTGTTTAGTATTTTTTTTTTATTTTTTTGAGAAACCTAAACTACTGATACCATGATAGAAATATATTCCCTGATCTTTCATTGATAAGAACTACAGTATTTATACACTAGTTGTACACTAACTACCATATGCACATACATGTGAACATATGTGTGAACATACTAAATCTACTCTAGTTACAATGAGCATACTAATGGTACACAAGTTACAAGGGAAGAATACAAGTAACTAAATATATACAAATATTTATTTACTAATACGTAGAATATTTCTAGGAGTGCCTTACAATGTTAGATATTAGCAATAGAGGAAAAATTAATGCTACAAATACATGGTCAATGCACACTTTTCCACTTTCGTTCAAATTGAATGTATTATGTGATTCATGCACATAATTTAATTTGTATATGAAAAAGTAATTTATGAAATCATGCACATACTTAACATACGGGTATAAAAGTGGCCAAATGCTAAACAAAAATGTCAAAACAAAATTTGACCTAAAATAAAACTCTCTCTTTCTCCATAATTTCATATGATCTACAAAAATGACAAATAAAAAATGAGGATTAAGAGTAGTCACTATAATTTCAAACACTGTCAATTTCTTAAATCATATAGAAAATCATATGGTGGGTCATAAATTATTTCTTATATTAAGATTATCCATCAAACAACTGTACCAAAATCGCTTCACTCCAAACATAATCGTCGCCCAATACATCGAAGACAAGTATAGAACACTTTATTTGTGAGTATTATACAACATCATATCATGTTGTTGATCAGACGAGTAGCAAGGTGATCGTGCTTGTCGCGAGCCCGATACAAAGATAATTTATCCAGACTAGGCTAATAACATGTTAATGTAGTTAGGGAAGTAGGGGTCGATCCTCAGGGATATGGTGTTTCCTATAGAATGTGAAGTGTCTCGCAATTGGGTTTTATCTAACGAGTTTCTGGGTTTTGGGATTATGATGTCTAAACTAACAAAAAGCATAAATGAAAACAAAATAAAAGCAATTGAAGATGAAAGCAATAAAGCAAATGATGAATTAACAATAATGAGAAGCATCTAGGGAAGTAGGTTCACACATGTAGATTGACATATTGATGAAATTGGATATGGAACATGCAAATAATTCATTGTGAGTTCGTAAGAATAATGTGTTCATTACAATCATAGATCAGATGGTCTAGCAGGCTTTTAGGCAATTTACTAGGTCTTAATCCACCATGTCATGCTTTGTCTATTCAATTCTCGTATCTCTACCTTGGAAAAGAATTCCATGCTAGTCAATGATTTTGATCAGGAATCGTCAACTATCGTTATAGTCCAAACATTCATAGACACAATGTTTTAAAAGCACAATTTCTTTTATCCAATTATCATCTTTTAATCAATCTAACATGGCTACCCTACACCCTAGAAAGGTGACTACTCACTCATGATAATGTTTATATCTAAGATGATGGTGGTAATAAAAACTAGGATAGACATGTTTATTTGATTTTGACAATAATTTAAGACTCTTTATAAGGCCATAATAACGACGCTAATTGACAATCTAAGAAATGAAATTACGATTATAACAACACAAAAATGAATCTAAGATAATATGAATAGAAGATAACAATCAAATAGAAAACAATAAGGACATTAAACAAAGGATAAAATAGAAATACCTAGGTGACGATCAACGACGAAAGAGATAACAATAATAGAAATCCCTTGCATAGAATAATCGTTCCTTGAATTACAACACTTGAACCCAACAAAGTAGATTACAAAGATTGATATTCTTATTGATCTAAACTAAGGTTTTGATGTAGAATGGACATAAATAAACTAAGAACTAAAGACAAAAGAAGAAAATGATCTAAACTAGAATTTCTAAACTAAAGAGAAATGTAAGAAAAGAAGAGATGTTGTGTGTGAGATGATATGAGATTGAGATGAGTTGTGTTGAGAAGAGGGGCTAGAGCATCCTTTATATAGCATTAGGGTTTCGTGGGGAAGGGGTCGAGCATTGAACATATAGGACAAAAGAAGGAAGTTGAAGCAATTTGCTCGAAGAAGCAGGGATACCCGATCGGGTACACGCTTACCCGATCGGGTAAGTTGTCATCTAGAAGCTTTTGACTAACGTTTCATCTCCCTTTGCTTTGACTTGACTTCCATCATCCTCCTTGACCTCTTCAATCGGGTTTGTTGATAGGGTTTGATGTAAAGCGATGAATTCTTCCGCCTAATTGATTGATCTTCCGACAACTGCGACATCGTCTTTACTTCTTCTCTCTTTTGAATTAGTGAACCTTCTTGAAATGCCTTTCACTTGGTCAAGCTTGCTTCTTCAAATCGTCGGGTTCTAGGCAAATGCTTGGGAATATAGAAAAAGGGCGTAGAAACGTCACTTTCCCTACACAACAGGTTAGAACACAGGAATTCGCCTAGAAGACGATATTAGCTCATAAAATGGCTTAACAAAGCACAAATTACATACAGAACCGAGCTAAATTGGGGGTTAAAATCATACAAATATTCACTTATCACAAGGCGAAATCATTTTTTTGAGTGCGTTGTAGCAAGGCGGAATCATACATATATAATGATATGATCCGATTTTAATTATTAAATATTAGATTATATATGTATGATATTATTTAAGAAATGCAAGCAATTCATTAATAGTTATTGTAAAAAATAATGAAAATCAATGAGTTGAGAGATTTTGGTTGTTAAACAAAGATAAAGATCAAACTACTAAATTATCATATTCCCTTATTCATTAGAATTACTACATTTGTATCTTGATTATCTCAAGTTTTTTTTTAAAATGTTAACAGTTTCAAGAATATGATTGAATTTAGTAGGCGACAAATAATTTGGTATATAAAGAGCTCTAAGTGATGAATAGATTCGAAAAAGTATTATCAATGACGAAACTGCATACAAAAGTCGAGTGATGAGATTTATTCACAAAAATATAATGAAAATATGACTTACTTTACTTTTAGTGATTCACTTTATTAACTAGATTTATAAAATTGTTGAGGAGAATATGAAAGTAACTAACACAATTTAGTAAATTTTTTTAGCTTAAGGAATAAATTTATTTTTCTTAGAATTAATAGGGTTTATTTACTATAGATAAACTATTATTTAATACGGATCCGGAGTTTAGTTGAGTATAAATTATAATCGTATTATTTTACTATCTTTAGTGAACTCTGCAATTTGGAGTTGATTCTCAACTTTACAAGATCAAACCAGATTGATCATTGTCTATTTATTTGCTACAATCTTACTACTCTCTCCCATTAAATAATATTTTTTAAACCTTTTTATTATTTTGTAAGGATTTTTTTTAATAGAACATTAAGAAGCTGTTGGATGAGTGGGAGTAAATCCTTACAATCATAGATAAAGTCCTTAAAGGAGTGTGTTATCTCTTGAAATTTGAATGGTATTTTTCAAAATATGCCATTACTCACTTTAAAAATACAAGAGTATATACACCATCAAAATACGATAACCTTATATTATTAGGTACTCCCTTCGTTCGATGATTTGTTTACCTTTACTTTTGACACATAGAATAGGAGATGAAAGGAGACAATTTGTGGATAGTGGTATTGGATGGCAAGTAGACAATAATTACAATGTATGATCAAATAACTCAACCAAAATCTTCCAAATAAATAAATGAGGCACCTTAAAATGGAAAATGTAAACAAATGACTGGACGAAAAGGTATAAGTAAGTGAGTTGGGTATGTATATTATGGGATAGTTGGTGACATATAGTCTTTATATAAAACATTATAGAGAGGCCAGGGTAGAGTAAGTATCTAAGTATAAGCTGATAAACACAAAGCATATATATTATTCTTTTTGCATTTTTTTAAACATAGAGTAAGTATCTTAGTACTCCATATAAGCTAATAAACACAAAGCATATAAAACATTCGTTTATTTCAAGCTATTTTAAATGAGAGCATTTTTTAATATACAAAAATAGATCTCAAAAACATATACATTATTCTTTTTTGCACCGACTTAAATATAAATCATACACATGAAAAAATTATTTATCCAATAAATAATAAATTATTATGTTTGGAGTATATAATTAGCATATAAAAACCGACCGTGCGAAGCACTTGGTTGAAACACTGTGGATGCGCCACATGGTATTTCAACCCTAAATGCAAACATTAATGACACCAAAACATTAAATAGGAACATAATAAATGTTGCATAAGTCTCATAAGCGTATTAATTATAGTTTAATAAATTTCATTTGCTAAATTACATTTACGGTAATTTGATTCTAAGTTTTTAAAAAAATATATTTTTAATAACAAAATAATAAAACGTAACGTAAATCATTTTTTTCATTGCGAAAAATATTTTCTTTTGAGTATAATTTTATTATACTTATTAAAATATTTTGATATGTAGATGATTTAAGCGAGTGTATCACAATACTTTATATATATTATAGAAAAGAAAATATTTTGAGAAAGTTAAACACATATACCATTAAAACCATGACAAGAAAGTTATATTGTAAGATTAAATGTATTTATTTAAATAATTTGAATACTGTTTTAAAATGTTGGAATGAACAAATTATATTGTGAAAAATTATGTACATATAAGATCGAATTACACATCAAGGTTTAATTAGAGAGGTTTAAGTAGTGTAATAGCCAGTATGTATGTATACTATGATAGCATATGCTTTTAGAATCACATCAAAATTAAAGACTATTAAATAAATTTTTAAGATAAAAAAGAACGTGAAAAAGAAGAAAACATACTTCAATACTTCTTATTACAGTTATTTTTAGTTTTATTTGTATATGTCTACATAGATTGTGCTTAACTAGGAATTAAATTTAATTAAACTAGTTTTAAACCCGTGCAACTTGCATGGGTTTGCTATTTCAAATTTGTTATAACCAAGTAAACTAAATAATGTCAAACTAATGATTAATTTTTGTATAAAATCCATTATATCATATAAAATAAAACCTTATTTAGCATCAAATATACTCAATGAGTCTAAATTATTCACAGGTGTAGTCTTGTAGACCATCTATGAATTTTGAAAATGTACATGTGTATATAAAAAGGGTGCAAAAATAACCCAGTCCAAGATAACGGACTAAAGAATAATTTTTATATTATAATAAATAATAAATAAGTAAACTAACAAATGTCAAATGAACTAATTACTGATTAATTTTTGTATAAAATCCATTATATTATATAAAATAAAACCTTATTTAGCATCAACTCTACTCGATGAGTCTAAAATATTCACAATTTTAGACCATTTATGAAGTTTGAAAATATACGGGTCTATATAAAAAGGGTTAAAAAACAACTCAATCCAAGATATCAGACTAAAGTATAATTTTATATTATAATAAATAATCTATCCGAGGTGGTAAATTATGTCACATAATTTATTAATCTTCATTCTATTAAAGTAGAAACATTTATACACTCCACATTGCGCCACATCATCTACACAACTTCCTTTTTTCACTTTTTTATTTTTTTCTATCACCTTTATTTGAGTTTAAAAAGTCCAGTTTAATTTCACTATTCCAAATTTTATTAAAAGTCAAGTTTAATTTCACAATTTCAAATTTTATCAAATATTTAATTTATTAAATTTATCTACATACAGAAGTTAAATATTTACGTATGCTACACTAAAAAGAATTGACATCAGTAATAAATCAACTAAGGTCATAATAATAAAAAAAATACATCCATAAATAAATTAAAGTAAAAATAATACTCCGTATTATATTAGCCATTCAAAAAATAATAAGTTTTAACAAGTTTAGGAATTATGTCAAGTTGAATATATTTTATTTAAAGAACAAGTTTACGCAAGCCCATTTATTAATAGTCAATGTCAGTTGTCCTCATTGTGATACTTACAGTAGAAGATCAAGTTTGTATTTTTTTTACTTAGATTTTACTGTAGAGTTGGCAAATAATGACACGATATGAACTCGACACACAATTAAGAAATTAGAGTTGTGATTTAATGACTCGTTTAGTAAGCGAATCGACACGAACATGACACGAGACTTAATTGGGTCGATTTAGGCTGGGTTCTCAAAACACGAACACGACACGAGACTTAATCTAAAACAAGAATTTGTGCCAACAGTTTTACCTCAGTTTAATTTGGATCAATTGAATTATTTAATTAACTTAAATTAACTTTAATTAAAAAAGGGGCATTAGATTAAATAAAGTAGAGTAGCTAATCTAAATTAATCAATTTAAGGTATGTTAGCTGAATTTGTAATTTATAACTAGACTGTGTGATACTTGAATATATGTAATATTTTAACTCATTTTTATTGTAAATTTTTTACAAGAATAATAGATATAAGTCGAACACGTGATTTAGTCATATTAGTAATACTTTTTTTTTATTAGACTAAGTGTTAAAAAGTTTTCAAAAAATCTTAGTGTAGAAGCAACAAAGTGGACTATATTATGATATAAATTTCTATAACCTATATTTCGGGGAAAATTTCATAATGTTGTAGTCTGTGAGTTTGTAAGTAATACCGTTTAAATATTATATTAGTTTGATATGACATTATTGAAAATTTAGGATATAGTCTTTGTTATATACTTTAGAAAAAATTATAAAGGTGTTAGTTTCTTTACCCGTGGTAACATTACTCAAGCATCGATTAATAGTACATTGATGGAAATTTATGATTAAGCAATAATCAAAGACAAAACATCCACCAATATCAAAGTTTAATACTAACAAAACGTGTTCTAAGAAACGTAGGATTTAATAATAGTGTGACATTTCTTAAATGCGATAGTGATAGAGGCATTATATCTAATATAATAAAATGTGGTTTAAAGACAAATTTTGGAGTTTTAATAAAATTGACTTTCTCCCTAAAATTCAACCATAAATAGTATAAGCTCTGTTTAAGATGTACTACCTCCATTCAACTCCACATGGTAGGTTTCTATTTTTGACACTATTCACAAGTCGGAAGAATCTTTCAATTTCCGGCTAATGCATAAGAGAAAATATATTCATGTGGATCTTGTTTGATTCATCTTTAAGAGTATATTAAAAATATCTAACTTGTATAATTTTTGCAAATACGTAGCGAACTATATTTACGATACAAAACGCGCGTTGGCAAACGTGAAAAAAGATAAGTGTAGTGTGGAGTTGAATGGAGGGAGTAATAATTTAAATATGGCATTCATTCATTCTATTATATTATCAGTTTGTTAAGTCTATCACCGGCATTATAGATGGAAAAATATCCATTTGAACTTTTGAAGCATGACAATAAAAAGCAATTTCTTCACATACTTAGCACGATGTTGCAATTTCATTCAATTTGAGGAAACCTAAGTTGTCGCCAAACTTTATAAACTTAAATAATATTCTCCTACTTTGAACTTCCATTTTTACTTTCTCGGATTAAAGTTATAAACTTTTACCATAGATATATATAAAATTATACTCTGTATATCATTATTTTAAGAAATGAAAAAATTTCCATCGTTATAAAGAAAAAAGTTAATATATTAAAACAAAGATGGGTGCACTAACATGTGAAGGCAAAAAAATGGATAATTATTACAAAAGAAATCGAGTATATACATTAATGTGGCATATTTGATTAACATTTGTTTATACTTATTTCTTATAGGCATTCCGGGCAATTTTGCACGGGTTTGAAACTAGTTTGGTAAAATAGAACTACGTATGAGTAGTTAAGTGTATGTTTTGGCTTATCTTTGTTGTAATCCTACTATTCCTTTATTATATGAATTCGTATTCATATATTTTGTCAAACACGAAACATTAATATTATGCCGCATTTAGTTTAAAACCCCCCAAGTTCATACAAAGTTTTATCATTTAATCTATAACATTTTAAATACTCCCTTTATACCGTAATTTGTTATTTATATTATTCATTTTGACACAAAGAGTAAGAAAATGAGAAAAATAATAACACGATCACAAAACTTTTGAGAGACGGTGTCTTACTAAGTTATTGAGAAGCCACTATAGTCTATATACCACTTATATCGTACCCCTTTATGTATTTTTTTTCGTACCTTTTGTTATTGATCGTGACTTAACACTTTCATTTGGTACATGTTTTCATTACAAACATACATATTTAATCATATATCGTAACCATTTTTATCAATACCTCATTTTATACTAGTTTTAAACCCGTGCAAAACTTGCACGGGATTGCTACTTAAAACTATTAGAAACATTTGATTTGATTTATATTTACAAATTATTGATCACCGTACGTGCATTTTTCTCACATTGCATACGCCGGGTCCTGAGAGGAGACCCGGTCTAAGAGCAGCGCTCTCTTTTGAGTATGCAGGTACTAAGAATCCTCTTACTACCAACCAGAACACTTTCTAGCCTCCCAAACCAAGGGCGTTGTCCTTGCTTTCTGGCGGAAGGCAGGGAGCTTATGTATTTTCGCTTGTGAAAAGAAAGGAAGGAAGAGTCCCCAGCTTTTCAACCTTCCAATATTCAGTGACGCCTCAGACGCTGCAGCAGTATCATCATCAGATACAGATTGTTCCCATGTAGTCAGGGTCGACCACAATTTTTCTTTTTTATAACCAAATTAGTGAAAGACAACATCAATAAAAGTACAAAATGTTGATTTTCTTAAACTTCATTGTCATTAATTGCAAAACAAAGTATTAAATATGGTAAGTTACCTTTCGTTGTATTTGAAAGTCGAGTGACAGTTAGACATTTATTATTAACTTGTTTCACCAACCAATCATATTACGAACGGTAAATTATACATGAAATTAAAACTATAATATTCTGAACATCATTTTAAAGTGTTTCTGGTCCTATATTTCCATATTATAAATAAGACAAAAAAAAAAGCAACATCGTTACACATTACATAGACATAAATAAAAATATCCCGATATTTCAAATAATTATTAGATCATATAATATTTTGTGGTATTGTTAGTTTATTTAATGAATATATCCATGATTTTAAAAGAACAAAAAACTGCGTTGTTATTGAAATGACTATTACATTTTTTACTTTTTTTCGATTTTATTATTATTATTATTATTATTATTATTATTATCATTATCATTATCATTATTATTATTATTATATCCTTAATTTTTTAATTAACTAATTTCTTGAAATAGTTATTTGTTAGCTTTTTAAAGATTATGTATTCAAACTTTGTTTCAAATTTGTTTAGTTTTAATTATTCAAAAGTTCTCATATTAGTTTTTTTTTACGAACAATGAGAAAACTTGAGTATGTAATTACTTAAACAAAACATTCTTTATAAACAGTACACCCTTTCACCCACAAAATATTATGGATCCACTTTTTTTTCCTTTGTTTTGAGAAACAATGCATAGTGCGGGTTTAAGAAGACAATAAGTCTTAAGACGATACTCGTCTTAAGTTTAAGACGTGTCATGTACATACCACATTCCACTGGTATATATAAATGCATAGGGAAAAACGGTTATATATTTATCTTATATACACGCACAATTGGTATGGTACTTAATCCATATTAAGCTTAAGACGGATAATAGTGTCGTCTTAAATGAGTATTTGTGTTAAGAAGAGATTATCTTAAACTTAAAACTATTATTCATCAAACTCCAAATTTATTTTATGTTAAAGAATCTTCTATCTTATTATGATAACTAATTAATTAATTTCATGCACTCGATTGAATTCCATAAAATACCAATTTTTCATTTGATAATGCAAATTAATATACTCATTAATATCAGTTATCATCAGGAATTGATCGACCTATAAAAAATAAAAATAAAAATAGTTCAACTGAATAAGCCCATAAAAGTTGATGATAAGTGACAAATAACCCAACTAAACGAAATTTTATAGGGAAGAAAAGAAATACATACAAATCAAAATCAAAAGCTTAACCCTAGCTAATATCTATCACTACATGGCCTTTATCTCACCGCCACTCTCACCGCCACTCTCTCTCTCATCTTCTTCTTTTTTTTTTTCAGAAATTCTACACAACAAAACATTAGATCAATTGAAAATCTGATTATCTAATATTATAGAGTTGTTTTTGTTTTATATATTTGCATAAGTCTTCTTATTTATTAACTACATGGGGAGGTGGTCGAGGTTAATTTATAAGATTTGTTGAATTTAATAGATAATGTCAATATACTTTTGAGTTCTTAGTTCTAATAATGCATGGTTTTAATCTATGGTCGCTTTTTTTTTATACCATGCATTTTGATTTGGATAAGTATTTATTTAATTTTCATGAATTTAAGATGTACAAAGAAGTGCAAATAATTGTGATAACATAAATATAAAATTTTATAGCAGGTTGATTTTGATATTTTCCAAGTACTGAACTTTTTCTAATTAATCATTTTTTTTATAAATGATAGTTAATCAAGTATTTTTGAAATGTAGAAGGATACCCTTTTAATTTATTAAGAGCCAATAAATAAAGTTTAGTTTTCTTTTTACAAATTTTATCGTGTGCTATGTTAATCAAGTTATATAAATATACATCTAAAATCATGGAATATGAAATATGCTTATAACATCATAAAATTATGAAATTTGTAAATCAGAAATGTTAAGAGTGAGGAGAAAGAGTAAATAAATCAGAAATGTTAACAGTGAGGAGAGAGTAATTAATCTTTTACTTTGGACGTGGGGCCCGCTTACCCTTTGCTAATGTTTCTGCTTTAGTATATAGTAGATAATACGTACCTATTATATTTTTTTTTGTACTATTTGTCCATTAATTTGTAATTGGTCTCTTAATAAACTTATTGAGAGACCGTATCTCAGGAGAGCTACTGACGTAAGATAAGGGCTTTTTCACACGTTCACTCGCTTATATCACATACCCACTTATCTGCTTGTGTAAATCTTACCATAATTAAAATTAGATATGATTAATAATACGCTTCAAATAAAAATAGAGATCAATTGATCGGGACCAAGGGAGTCACAGACAGCTTGTATAAGACAACGCTAAAAACGCACGGCCCATAAACAAAACCCATAATCAACCCAACCCTAGCAATTTATTAGCCTTCGTGTATTAGAAAACCTCTCCCCAGAACAGTCACACAGTCACACATGCAATATCAACCCTTTCCCTTTTCCTCACCAGATTAGCAATCTCATGTATTCTATCTAACTTAAAAATATGTGCCATTGTATTTGAATATTTGATACTGTATAATTTAATATTATACATATGTGGTTTGATATCATCTACACCTAAATTTTTTCTCTTTTTTCTTTTTTTTTTTTTTTTACAAATCCTCATTTTTAATGAAGTATTGAATCGTTTTTCACCATCTATTAGTCTATTACTTTAAATAAGTGGTGCTAATATTTTATCACCAGTTTATTATTTTTTTTGGATTGACTATCCTATTTTTTCCTTCGTTATATTACCCATATATATTTCAGATTTTGTACTCAATGTTTTTCGAGATTCATCGTTCATCTCAAATGGAAGATCATGGTCCAACTTTCTACTTTTTTTTTTTTACATTTTAATGAATTCCATTTTGTAGATCTTTAATTTCTAGTTTAGGTTTGATGTGGTGATTTTATTTTTCTAAATCCATCATTAAAAAATAAGTACTCATTTTCTCGAGTATTTCATTTATTTATTTTTATTTTGCAATTTTTGCCGTTATTTTAATATTGAAGGTAAGGTTTCCTTCAGTTTTGAGTATTAAAATTATATTCGTGTAAATAAGTCATTTTTTTGTTCAATTTTGCAAATCTACATTATTCAAATGAAATATTTCTTTTATAATGATTGGCTTTTTTAGTTAAGCAAGCAGATTTATCAGCAACATTATGTTTCAAACAAATAAAACATCAAACTAATGAATAAAATAATTGATGTTGAAGAACGTGGGTGTACTAAATTAGTATTAAAGAAATTATCTTTGAAATTTTGACTTTCAACCACAGAGCGACATCTCGGCTCTGTGGTTGTTGTCTTAATAAATAGAGATATTTTATATGTTTTACTTTTAATAATTTTAAGTTCAACCCTATAAAAAAATAGAGCATTAGATACTTCCAAAAAAATATTTGTAAGAATCATTATATTAATTAAAAACATAAAAAATAATTTAATGTGGGAATGTGGAGTGTAAACTACTAAGGCTTGTGAGTTTAAGGGGAGTTTAGTTAAGCTTACTTAAACTGAAAACAAACAGAGACAGAAATGGAGGTTGTTTTAGAGAGATTGGTTTATATTAACTAAAGTTCAAGGGATATGACTTAAAGAAACTCCCCTACAGCAAGGCACAAGAGAAGGGACTCAAAGACTAGTTCTGAGATAGGACTAAAGTGTTACAGCAAGGCACAAACACCCTAGACTATACTCAAACAGCAAGCAAGCTAGTCACAGCAAGGCACAAACTTAAACTTGACTCACAAAGCAAGACACTGATCAGACACCTTGAAGATGTATCAGGCTTGACTCAAACTACAGCTCTTAGCACAAGTTTGAAAGATTTGAGGGATTTCTCAAAGTTAATTCATTCATAAAGTCTGCTTAAAACAACATACAAGGACCTCCTTATATAGGGAGGCTGATATCTTGTGAACCATTGGATGTACTGATCATCCAAGGGTCAGCTTAGGACTTAAACTACTACAACAGACACTAATTAAGAGCCTCACAACAGGACGAGCTCAACAACTATAAAGTACAGACACAAAAGCATAGAAAACAGACTAATGCAAAAAATAGTAAAGCAGCCTTTGGATCTTTCCTGAAATGGAATTCTGTTGTTCTTGTTGTCTTGCTACTTTGCCCTGGATGTTTTTTTGCTCCTTGGGACTCACTACTCTTATTAGGACTTAGATAAAACCTGTCTTGGACGAGGACAAGTTGACTTAAACAAAAGGAAATCACATCTGGACATGTACTCTCTCTGCTTTGATGTTCACTGACTCTAGCTTGGGGTGCTTGTTACTTGAATTTTTGCTAGACTTCAAAAGGGGTTATCCTGGACAAACTTGTAGTTTAGTGGGTTGGCTTGATGGTAGGCCATGGTGGGGGTGGTTGGGATGCCCTGGTGTACCTTCTAGGTACAGGGTTTGCTGATTGGTCTGCCTGGTCCTGAATGGCTTTGTTTCTGTCTTGTGTGGGTAATGTGGGCTGTGTTGGGGCTTGGCATGGCTTGCTGAGCCCTGGACTGTCTTCCTCACTGGTGTGGCTTGGCCTG
The DNA here is from genome assembly GCA_022085475.1 of Heliosperma pusillum. Taxonomy (NCBI): domain Eukaryota; kingdom Viridiplantae; phylum Streptophyta; class Magnoliopsida; order Caryophyllales; family Caryophyllaceae; genus Heliosperma; species Heliosperma pusillum. The sequence goes on from JAIUZE010014022.1 coordinate 36,308, forward strand.
GTGTGGCTTGGCCTGGCGTGATCTTGGCTTGTCATGCCTTGTTTTTTGGACCTCGTAACTCGAGCTTCCATCTGAGGGGTTCTTGGGGTCAGGCTTGTCTTGTTTGTGGCTTGATCATCAAGGCCCCTTGGGTGAGCTTCTGCTGCAGCCTCCCCAGGTTGAAAAGGGCTTGACCTCAAGCCTGTGTCTTCCTCTCCCTCAGAGTCTTCATAGAAGGGACTAAGATCTCCAACATTGAATGTCCCATGAACTGCATACTCTCCTGGTAAATCAATTCTGTAGGCATTAGGACCTATCTTTTCTATGACTTGAAAGGGACCATCTGCTCTTGGCTCTAGCTTATTCTTTCTCTTGGAAGGGAACCTTTCTTTCCTTAGGTTGATCCACACCAAATCTCCTGGTGCAAAGTCTTTCTTGGCTTTAGGAACCTTGGCATTCTTCTTGTATAGATCATTAGTTTTCTCAATTTGTTTTCTGACTGACTCATGGAGTTTTAGCATTTGTTCCACCCTTTTCTTGGCATCATAATGGATCTCTGACCTGCACACATTAGACAAATTTAAAGGCATTAAGGGGTTAGTACCATAGACCACTTCAAAGGGGGAGTGGCCTGTGGCTGCTGATGGAGCTCTATTGAAAGAGAACTCTGCTTGAGCTAGTTTTAAGTCCCAATCCTTGAGGGATTTGCTGACTATACACCTCAAGATCCTTCCCAAGGTCTTGTTGGTCACCTCAGTTTGTCCATCTGTTTGAGGATGATGGGAGGTGCTGAACAATAATCTTGTATTAAGCAGCTTCCACAATGTCCTCCAGAAATGGCTCATAAACTTTGTGTCTCTGTCAGATACAATAGTCCTTGGAACTCCATGTAACCTCACCACCTCATCAAGGTATAACTCTGCCACACTCACAGCATCTTCAGTCTTTTTGCAGGCAATGAAATGTGCCATCTTGCTGAACCTATCCACAACCACCATAATAGAGTCTTTCCCTCTTGCTGTCCTAGGTAATGCTACTATGAAATCCATACTTACATCTTCCCAAGGCCTACATGGGACTGGTAGGGGAGTGTAAGGTCCTGCTTGAAAAGAACTCTTGGCCTTTTGACAAACTCCACACCTTCTGAGTACTATTTGGACTTCTCCTATCATCTTAGGCCAGTAGAACTGATCCTGCAGTATGTCCACCGTCTTCTGAACCCCAAAGTGTCCTCCAAGGCCACTTCCATGCACCTCCTTGATCAATAGACTCCTATAATATCCTCTGGGAACACACAGCTTGTTTCCCTTGAACAAGAATCCATTTTGCAGAGTGTAGGGTGAATCAATGGTCCTTGTTCCCTCTTTCTGTGCTAACCAATCTTCTGCAAAGTCTGGATCTTCCTGATACATATCCTTCATGAACTCAAATCCAAGAACCCTTTGCTCCATGGTTGATAGCAGAGTGTATCTTCTAGACAAAGCATCAGCTACCACATTTTGTTTTCCTTCTTTGTACTTGCTAGAAAAGGTGAATGATTGGAGGAACTCCACTCATTTAGCATGCCTGTGACTGAGCTTATGTTGACCTCCTATGTATTTCAATGCCTCATGATCAGAGTGTAGGACAAAAGGCTTGGGCTTCAGGTAATGACTCCAATGCCTTAGAGCTATGACAAGAGCATAGAACTCTTTATCATATGTAGAATAGTTCAGCTTGGCACCACTTAGCTTTTCACTAAAGTAGGCTACAGGTTTCTTCTCTTGGATGAGGACAGCTCCAATTCCCACTCCACTTGCATCACATTCAACCTCAAATAGGCAATCAAAGTTTGGCAACCTGAGGATAGGTGCACTGCACAAGAGCTTCTTCATGTGTTTGAAAGCCTGCAAGGCATTCTCAGTCCAAGTGAACTCTCCTCTCTTCATACATTCAGTGAGGGGTGCTGCAATAGTGCTAAAGGTTTTAATGAACCTCCTATAGAAAGAGGCTAGGCCATGAAACCCTCTCACTTCTGTAATATTCTTAGGGATAGGCCAAGACTGAACTGCAATGATCTTGTCTTGGTTAACTGAAATGCCTCTACCAGACACCACATATCCTAGAAACTTGACTTCCTCAGTCATAAAGGTGCATTTCTCAAGCTTCCCAAAGAGCTTACTCTCCTTAAGTATTTCAAACACAGCCTCAAGATGCCTCAAATGATCATCCTTGCTCTTGCTGTAGATGAGGATATCATCAAAGTATACCACCACAAATCTCCCTAGGCAAGGCCTAAGCACTTCTGTCATTAATCTCATGAAGGTACTTGGGGCATTTGACAGGCCAAAGGGCATGACAAGCCACTCATAAAGGCCATGCTTTGTTTTGAAGGCTGTCTTCCACTCATCTCCTTCCCTGATCCTCAATTGATGGTAACCTTGCCTCAAATCAATCTTGGAAAAGATCCTTGAACCACTCAGCTCATCCAACATGTCATCAAGTCTAGGTATAGGGAACCTGTACTTGACTGTGATGTTATTGATAGCCCTGCTATCTATGCACATCCTCCAAGTCCCATCCTTCTTAGGAACCAGTAATGCATGCACAGCACATGGACTTAAGGATTCTCTTACAAAACCTTTGCTCATCAATTCTCCAACCTATTTCTGCAGCTCTTGTGTAGCCTTAGGATCACACCTATATGCTAGTCTATTAGGTAGTACAGACCCTGGCACAAGGTCTATCTGGTGTTCAATTCCTCTCAAAGGGGGTAAGCCATCAGGAAGTTCCTCTGGGAACACTTCCTTGAACTGATCAATGAGGGGCTTAACTTCTGCAGGGATTACCTTAGACTCCTCTTCCTGAACTTCTTTTGATAGCAGCATTAATATAGGTTGCTCTTCACTACACTCTTTGACCATTGCTGACTCAGATAGAAACACAACTCCACTAAAGTCTTCAGCCATACTTGGACTCCCATAGCTCTTCTGATGTGGTGGCAAGGGGGCTAATGTCACCTTCCTGCTCCCATGCTTGAAGGAATAGGTGTTGCTTCTTCCTTGGTGTATGGAGCTTTTATCAAACTCCCATGGCCTTCCTAATAACAAGTGACAGGCATCCATTGGAACCACATCACGCAATACTTCATCTTTGTACACACTTCCAATGGAGAATGGGACCATACATTGTTTATCCACCTTAACCTCTACTCCCTTACTCAGCCATCTCAACTTATAGGGTTGAGGGTGCTCTTGAGTGCTCAACTTCAGCTTATCAACCATAGTAACAGAGGCCACATTGGTACAACTACCTCCATCTATAATAAGGTTACAAACCCTCCCTTGTATGGTACATCTGCTCCTGAAAATGAGGGACCTTTGATCCTCCTCCAAAGGTATCTGTTGTGAATGCATTACTCTCCATAGAACCAAGTTGTGGCCTGTGTCAGGGAGTGCCACTATTGCCTCCTGACTAGGCTCTTCTTCCTCACTCACCACTTCTTCAACCTCAGGCTCATCCCTCTCATACTCAACTAGGCCTTCTTTCTCCCAAGTCTCAACCTCCATTATAGTTAAGGTCTTCTTAGAAGGGCAATCCTTCCTGAAATGTCCATAACCCTGACATTGGAAACACCTAATTCTGTTCTCTGTCATTGAGGTGCTTGGCTTCTGACCCATGATGCCTTTTCCCTTGTCTAAGGTGGGTGGGGGTGCTGTCTTAGGGGTATCCATGGTCCTTAATCCACTGTAAGGTCTGGTTTGAAAAGACCTAACAGGTTCTGGTGTAACAGACTTAGTCTTCCCTATCTTTTCAATTCTCAGGGATAAGTTAACAACATCATCAAATGACCACAGAGGTTGCATCCTAACCTTGTTAGCAATGTTCTTATCTAGACCCTCTAAGTACCTAGCAATCCTTTGCTCAGGTTTCTCATTTATATCACACTGCAAGGTGAGTTGTTCAAACTCTCTCAGATAAGATTTAACAGGTTTGTCTCCTTGTTTCAATTTAGACAACTTGATAAACAAATCCTGGGTGTAATTCTTAGCAACAAACTTATCTAACAGTTTCTTTTTCAGTTTGGTCCAAGATTTGATGGGTTCTTTTCCTTCCCTAGCCCTTAACCCTTTCATGGGTTCATACCAAAGGGAAGCATACCCTTTCAGTTTAAGGATGGCTACTTTAAAAGACTTAGAATCATTATATCCTTTGTACTCAAAGATCCTTTCTACTTCTCTTAACCATTCTAACAAATCATCAGGATTAAGACTACCAGAAAACTCAGGGATATCTACCTTAAGATGCTTGTCTATGTGCCTGTAAATGGAAGCCCTGCTTCTTGTTGAGTCATCTGAGTCTGGATACTCTTCATCATCAGGTGGCCTTCCTCTGCCTCCTCCTTGGCCTCTTCCACACCCTCTGCCTCTTTCTCCAGCAAACAACTGGTTGCCTATTACTTGATCCAAGGCTCTGGTTAGGGTGGTTACAATCCCAGCCAGGTCCTCCATCTTTGCTTCTACTCCTGCCAGTCTCTCTTCACTCATTGTGCTATTTTTGTGTTTTTAAATGTAGTTAGGGAAAGTAAACTCACTAAGACTCTCAACCAAAGCTCTGATACCAATTTGTAGTGTAAACTACTAAGGCTTGTGAGTTTAATGGGACTTTAGTTAAGCTTACTTAAACTGAAAACAAACAGAGACAGAAATGGAGGCTGTTTTAGAGAGATTGGTTTATATTAACAAAAGTTCAAGGGATATGACTTAGAGAAACTCCCCTACAGCAAGGCACAAGAGAAGGGACTCAAAGAATAGTTCTGAGATAGGACTAAAGTGTTACAGCAAGGCACAAACACCCTAGACTATACTCAAACAGCAAGCAAGCTAGTCACAGCAAGGCACAGACTTAAACTTGACTCACAAAGCAAGACACTGATCAGACACCTTGAAGATGTATCAGGCTTGACTCAAACTACAGCTCTTAGCACAAGTTTGAAAGATTTGAGGGATTTCTCAAAGTTAATTCATTCATAAAGCCTGCTTAAAACAACATACAAGGACCTCCTTATATAGGGAGGCTGATATCTTGTGAACCATTGGATGTACTGATCATCCAAGGGTCAGCTTAGGACTTAAACTACTACAACAGACACTAATTAAGAGCCTCACAACAGGACGAGCTCAACAACTATAAAGTACAGACACAAAAGCATAGAAAACAGACTAATGCAAAAAGTAGTAAAGCAGCCTTTGGATCTTTCCTGAAATGGAATTTTGTTGTTCTTGTTGTCTTGCTACTTTGCCCTGGATGTTTTGTTGCTCCTTGGGACTCACTACTCTTATTAGGACTTAGATAAAACCTGCCTTGGACGAGGACAAGTTGACTTAAACAAAAGGAAGTCACATCTGGACATGTACTCTCTCTGCTTTGATGTTCACTGACTCTAGCTTGGGGTGCTTGTTACTTGAATTTTTGCTAGACTTCAAAAGGGGTTATCCTGGACAAACTTGTAGTTTAGTGGGTTGGCTTGATGGTAGGCCATGGTGGGGGTGGTTGGGATGCCCTGGTGTACCTTCTAGGTGCAGGGTTTGCTGATTGGTCTGCCTGGTCCTGAATGGCTTTGTTTCTGTCTTGTGTGGGTAATGTGGGCTGTGTTGGGGCTTGGCATGGCTTGCTGAGCCCTGGAATGTCTTCCTCACTGGTGTGGCTTGGCCTGGCTTGATCTTGGCTTGTCATGTCTTGTTGTTTGGACCTTGTAACTCGAGCTTCCATCTGAGGGGTTCTTGGGGTCAGGCTTGTCTTGTTTGTGGCTTGATCATCAAGGCCCCTTAGGTGAGCTCCTGCTGCAGAATAAGTAAACTATATTGCAAGAAAGTATAGAGCCACTGGTTGCTCTCTCTTTTACAATCATGTATCATGTAATAAAGCAATAAGTTAAACTAAGGTTGAAAGGAAGCTTAGCTTTGAGTTTAGTTACCAATCTCACGCCGATGGTGAGTTACGCCCTGGAAGCCATGGACATGGAGGTTCAATCTCTATTACATGATTTTGGACATTATAATCCTGACGGGTTGCTTTTCTGTATGAATTTAGCTCTTGCTAACCGGTGAACTGTTGCTGAAAAATTGTGTTAAGCCACAGATGCTGCCCCATAAGACATGCATTTTCTCAAAGGTTCCTCCTTTTCTCAGATCTTGATAGCATTTTTCTTCCATTTATTCTGGACATTATAATGCTGACTTTACACTACTAAAAGCGATCAAAAGAAAGTAGATGTAAATCATGTCAAGAAGGTCAAAATGTAAGGCGAGATATAAGAGGCCCCCCAGAGAAAACATATCCTAGGTGTTACTAGTTTTGGGGTCGGGGCTAGTTAATTAGGCCCTGGAAGCCATGGACAGCTAGGTTCATTCTTGACCGGCTAAAATAGTTATTCGATCTTTATGAAGTTATGACACTTTTTTCTTTATAAGTCCTTCTTCATCAACATAAAGTTTTACCATTAGTGACAACCTTTACGATTTTGGTCTTATCTTTGTTTGTTTTAAGCGTTCGTAGTGGCTATAGACATTGGATAAGCCTAGGCATACGCCCTGATAAGCTTTGTCACAACCCTGGACTTTAAGGATAAGCTAGTTTTAACCTTTGTACAAGTTCATTGGATTGTCATCTCTTATCTGCTTTTCACTATATTGGTTGTATCTTATATTTCATCCCTTGTTATTTTCATGTCAACGATACCATGCGGAGCGTATATGCCTTATAGTGGTATGCAATGTAAAACACCTTAAGGCATGTACATTAATGTGTTGTCGTCGGACTGATAATAACACTTCCTTTCTTGAAAGTACATTTTGATTGCTGAACTATCATGTTAGCTGACGAAAGAGAGGATTACATTGATCAAAGAAGATATAAGAAGTATGGAGGAGAATTGAGAGTTTCACATCAATTATGTTGATTTGGGGTTTATTGATATTATCATATGTAACTAAAATGTCAAAGTGGCCATATATGATGCAGGTTACCCGTAGTACGTAAGAGAGACAAGGATGCTGAAGTTGATGTGTAGAAGCCATGAAGAAAATGGAAGAAAGATATATATGGACGAAGGTAGCAAAATTGCGGTTAACAAATTTCACGTCTTTTAGCTAGATCTTTAATTGGGTTGTAATGTAGGCATAACATATGAATTACAATTTTTGATGTAATTTAAATAAGAACTCGAATTGGAATTGTTTCATGTGTAGCAGATTCACCTAAGGTTATATAGAATGACAACATGCTTGTTTTTTTAAACAATGATAAAAATCACAGGCATTCCTTTGCTTTTGCTCTTATTGGATCACTTAAAAATGGAACCTCAATTGTGCATGTTTCTTGTAGCGACTTGCATGACCTCACTACTGTTAAAGATAAAACTATGTCGTTATAACTATCTTGGGGAAGCGCGCCGTAAAACAAATAGTGATAATAAAATTTCCAAACAGGCCGCGCGAAGCGCGGCATACTACCTTGTAACATCTATAAAATAATATAAAAAGGGTAGTAGATTGAGTAGTGTTAGAATGTCATGTGGCAACCTCATAAGCCTTCATCCATTGTGTTTACTTTGGAAGTATTAGAATGCCGACTCTTCTAATTCCGAAGTATATTAACCATCACCCTATTCAACTCTCATATTAAGTTGGCAGTTAATTGTTATCACCATAAAGATTATATAAAACAATTCATTATCTACAACCCTTTGAACGCCAAAACCATCACGCATTCATCTCCCATACTAATTTTACAATAATTTTTATCACTATAAAGATCATATAAACAAACTCATTATCTAAAACACTTTGAATTTCAACTTTTGAATGCTTTTTTTTTTCTTAATTAATATTGATGTCGCTAAATTTTAATGTACATCATTCAACTTCCAAGCACATTAGTATTATTTAGCATTTCCTATTTAACATTGTTTCTTTGTTTCCTGTAAAATAGTCATGTGATGGGTACAAATTTGAGTAGTTTATTTGTCATCTTTGAATTTTGTATCATCAATTACTAATTCGTGTATTGTTTTTTGTTTTTCTTATATTGTGTAGGCGGTAATGAAGACGTTTTGATAAAGTCGTAGACTTAGCTAACTAACAACGTCATGTAGTGGTAAATTTAGTTTCTACACAATTAGTAAACTCAATCTTCCATTTCTCTTTGAAAGTTTTTTTTTTTTTGCGTAATCAAATTCTAAAATTTATGGAAGTTAAATTTGAAAGATGATAAAACTTTTAGGAGAAAAATATGCACTAATGATGGATATCGAATTTTATTTGATCTTCGTTGAAAAACCCAAGTTTATAATTGCTAATTTTCAGTGAGAGTCAATTGATAAACATCTTTGCTTGTATTCCTTTAATGTTATTGGATAATAAATTATCATATATATAGTTGAATGTCCTATATGAATACCTAGATAGATAAATTATACATTTATACCCCTCACAAATGGATCACGTCTCCTTTTTGCGCTAAATCTCATATTACACTTTTTTTTTTCATTTACCATTATTTTCTTACTACAAAGTATTGTCATTTATATTATTTACACGATAGATCATTCAAAAGGATACAAGAGTTAAGCGTGAACACTAGATCGAAGATATACCATAAAAATGGACCACGTCTCAGTTTTTGTATCTAATCTTCTATTACGCCCATTTTTTCATTTGGCATTATTATCTTATTACAAAATATCATTTATATTATTTAAACGATAGATCATTCTAAGGAAACGAGAGTAAAGTGTAAAAATTAGACCGATCATCATAGCTCACACCAATCATGGATTTATGTGTGAAAGCAAGAATTTGTAAGTTATGATAATTTTATTATTATCATGTAATTACAATTAGTTACAAAATGATATATAACTTGACCAAAGTAGAGGATGGTGGAATTGAAATTGAGCAACTTAGATGAAAGAAAGCATGAATTTTCAATTAAAATATTAACATATTTTCAAAGTAATATGTATTATTATTAATAATTGTACTCTTTATATGTTGTGCATTTGTACATTTTATGTATATATAAAAGAAAAAATTAAGAGCAATAATGGTTTACTTCGTTAAATACAACTATGGTGTAGTAAATTGTCCTTAACTATGTAAGACATAAGATGGTATTTGGTACAAGTAAATATATCGGTTATAAGAATTAATTATGGATAAACATGATGGTATTACTATTTTCTTATATGGGGTTTTGTAACAACCGCGGTAAGACTAGAGTATAAATTAAGTTCAAGGTGGCGGAAACACCCTGAAACCGCAGTAGCTATTAAACAAAGAAAAAATTGAAGTATTCAAATGAAAATACAAGGTTCTCGGGGAATAAATACCCCTAACAAAACGATAATGAATGTTTTAAATGAAAATAACTACAGAGTGCGCTAAACAATGTGCTCGCTAGCTCACGACGGAAATTCCGAACCACAAAATAAGCAACCATCATCCACCTGTTAGTCATAAGAATGACAGCCACAGTCAGTGGGGAGTAACTCGGACGTCCTCCCAGCCATATTACATCACGATAAAGCAACCCATTAAACTTTAGATGGATTAATAATGTACAATAGACATACAAGTTAATAAATTGTTCAATTAGAATAGGAACTCATTAAATTACTTATCATCTCAAAGTAAATGATTTAAATATCTCATAACACATTTATAACCTTATTAAACCAATAAATTCAATCAGTTACCACTCAGTAAGATGAAACGCCAAGGCAACCTATCACTGTTACCCTATCACTATGGTAGGACAACGATAAATATACGGTCCTAGTCTAAGTATGGCCACACTCTCGAGATAACTATCCCGATTCGACTATCACCAGCTTGCTACACTCGCGTTGATGACCAATAGACATCAAATTAGCTTGCTACACTCGGGCTAATGGATGACCCTATCAGTCTAGACCGGCGAGTACCTCGGATACTAGAATACTGTAAAAAGGATAATATAAGACGGTTCTTTATTACTCGAGTTAATAAACATATTAATATGTGTCAAGTACTATAACAGTTACCATTGTTAATTTAAATATTACCAGAAACAAAATATGTTTACCACTAGCAAAATTAATGTGTCTGAACTCCATCATTACGTACACCGTTTTTAAGAACTAAAAAAATAATCCAAGCAACGAATAAACGCACCTGAGTATGCACACAACACTACGCCCTAACGTAAAATGGCTTGAATATAGTAATATAATGCACATATGCCCATGAAATGATGAAACATCTCATTAAGTATACGTTTGATTGACGTAAGCAACATTAAAGAATTTACAAAGTCAACCCCATGAGATTGTGAAATGTTTACGACATATCACATTGGTATTCATATAAAACACTGCCCATTTACCCCTCACCAAGTCTACAATTTCCCCATGTTCAATAAGAAACGCCATGGAGTGCACAAGCAAGTAAACGAAACAAAACAAACAATAACCACAAACAACACCCCACACAAAAAAACCAGATAGATTTATAAGATCAACATGTAAACCCTTGCATTCAATCATGTACCCAATACCACCAACATACGCTTGTACGTGCCTAATGCTCTTGACTTCTAGAAGGAAAAGCCAAAGACTTCAAGATTGATGCCAAAGGTGTCCTTCGACTCCATTATCAATTGTACGTGCCTAATGCTCTTGACTTGAGGAAGCGAATCCTTGATGAAGCTCACCTTTCTCCCTACTCTATCCACCTCGGAGGTGATAAGATGTACAAAGACATGAAGCTACAATTTTGGTGGCCGAATTTGAAAGGTGATGTTGTCTCCTATGTTGGAAGATGCTTTACTTGCCAACAAGTGAAGATCGAACAGATGAGGCCCGGTGGATTACAACAACCCTTGGATATTCCACTATGAAAGTGGGAATATATTTCTATGGATTTCATCATGGCTTTACCAAGAACCGTTGGAAGTAAAGATGCCGTATGGGTTATTGTTGACCGCTTGACCAAGAGTGCCAGATTCATCCCGATCAAGGAGACTTGGAGCTTAGATCGACTAGCCAAAGCCTATGGTGAAGCGATCGTTAGATATCATGGTGTTCCCAAGGAGATCATATCCGACCGAGACCCGAGGTTTTGTTCGAGATTTTGGAAGTATTTACAAGAAGCCTTGGGTAGTAAGTTGTTGATTAGTACCGCTTTCCATGCCGTGACCGACTGTCAGACTGAGAGGACTATCCAGACTTTAGAAGATTTCCTTAGAGCATGTGCCCTCGACTTTCAATCTAGTTGGGAAAAGAGTTTACCTTTGGTGGAGTTTTCTTAAAACAATAGCTACCATGCCTCAATCAAGATGGCTCCGTACGAAGATCTATGGAAGGAAATGACGAAGCCCTATTTGTTGGGATCAACTTAGTGATGTTCGTTATTTAGGTCCCGATGTCCTTGTTGAGACCATTGATCATGTGAAGGTCATCCGTGATAGGATGAAAGCTGCTGAAGATCGACAGAAACCGTATGCCGACGTCCGAAGAATACCGTTGGAGTTTGAAGTTGGAGATAAAGTGTTCTTGAAGGTATCTCCGATGAAGGGTGTTAAGAGTTTTGGTGTAAAGGGTAAGTTGAGCCCGAAATACATTGGACCCTTTGAGATTGTGAAAAGAATTGGTGCCGTAGCGTACAAGTTGGACTTGCCCCCGAATTTGGGCAAAGTTCATGATGTCTTACATGTTTCTCAATTGAGGAAGTACATTAGTGACCCGAGCCATGTTCTCCAAGCCGAAATTCCCGACCTCGAACCGAATCTGTCCTTTGAAGAGAAGCCAATCCGCATCCTTGATCGCAAAGACAAAACGTTCAGAAGCAAGGTGGTGCCATTAGTGAAGGTCTTGTGGAGATGTGGTAATGTTGAGGAAGAGATGTGGGAACTGGAAGCTACCATGCGTGCTAAGTACCCAAGCCTATTTGATTAAGGTATCTTTCTTTCGCTCAAGTTTCGAGGGCGAAACTTTTTAAAAGGTGGGGTGATTGTAACACCCGTAATATTAGCCGTCGTAATTTAATAATATTATATTAATATTAGTTAGATTAATTTTAGATTTAGAATAGAACTTAGCTTTCCCTGTCTAATCTAGCAATTCCGAGTCCATAATCGGACTCTACTCGGAATTTCGTGTGAAATACGCCTTGTATCACATATTGGGCCTTTTTCATTCTCTACTCACCCAACCTAGCCCATACTCTACTCATTTTTCCACTTTACGTTTCATCTACTATTCACTCTCCTCAACCTCACACAAACACACCAAAACCCTAACCACCATCACCATTGTTGAGCTTTAAGCTTTTCCACACAAATCCCACCATATCTCACTCAATTCTTACCCAAATTCCTTGATTCTTAGCTCGGTCTCCTTCTTCTCTCCTTCTCTTTCTCTTAAGGTAATAAAAATCCCGTCTTTGCCATTTTTGTTTTATCATCTTTTTTTCAAGATGAAATAGTCATCTTTTTATATGAATTTGTAGGAGGAGACCTTCAAGATCCCGACAAGGATTACTATCTTGTGGAGGAAGACCTAGAAGACTAGTGAAGACGCAAAAAGGTAACGGTGAAGGGTTACTCGATATCAATATGTGTTTTAATGTTTTAATTGTGGTTTTAGTTAGGAAAGATGCAATCTTTGCCTTAATTTCACGAGGAAACATGCTTGTTGTTCTTTCATATGTGTGAATCCATCTTCTATGTCTATCTTTCACTAATCCCATGCTAAGTTACATTCAAGTTGTTACTTATACTTATTAATCATGTTTGAACTCATGTTGGGTAATAAATGTACCTTGGTTTTCATTAATTGATTTTACCCAATGATTGATCATGATTATTATGCTTTAAATGTGGTTAGATGTTCGTAAATCTTGTTGGAATTGAATGGGTAACAATGGAACTTGGGTTTGATTGTTGTTGAGGTTGAATTTCCTGTTTGTTGTCCCAGCCGGCCGACGGTTAGCCGACCGGCTGGGAACTCGTCTGATGTGAATTGGTCATTTTGGAGAATTTTGTTGTTGCGTGAGTCCTAGCCGGTCGGTCGGCCGCCGGTCTCCCTAACCGGCTGGGAACTCCCTGTAAATTTGGTGGACTTTTGTAGACTGTGAGTCCCAGCCGGCCACCCGGCAGCCGGCCAACCGGCTGGAATTCCCTCATTTCCCATTTTCTTCACTTTTCTCATTTGGCATATGATCCCAGTCGGGTGGCCGGCAGCCGGTCACACCCACCGGCTGGGAATCCTTTGTATTTCATTGTGGTTGTTTTGTGATGCTGAGGTACCAGCCGGGTACCCGGCAGCTGGTCCCCATGACTGGCTGGTACCCCCTGTAACTCTTTCTCATTTCTTTTCCTTATGCCCTCACATGTAATAGTTTGTATGGTTTGTTTTTCTTATAAACTTACGTAATAACATTAAATATTAATGCTTAGAATATATGATATCTCACTTGCGTATATCACATGTTTTGTGACGGTTTTTGATATGTCCCCTCTTGAGTCGGTTCTTTCTTATGTTTTGATTCGAGCACAAATTGTCGAGTACTTTGAACTCTCATGCCCCGGCTACACCCCTACCCTCGTTAGACTGGAATGTCGGAGCGATGGGGTGTATCCTTGATGCTTAAATACATTTGTTAGTGGGGATATGACGACATTGTTGGGAGGTGAACGCAATGCGTTGATCGACCCAACCGTCAAATGTCGTATCCTTGCAAGGTGGTGTCATTGCATGTAGCGTACCGCTTGTTTATGATTCTTGTGCTCTTTCTGTAAGTTTCTTTAACTCAATATTAGACATTTCTAATATCATATTACAAATAGTTTACTCTTAAACTATTTAGATCTTATGCATGCATAACATAAAAACAAATAAGGAAGAAGAAATTGTTCCTTACATTGAATATGAACAATATGGGCACAATACTTGAACTCCTTTCAAATATTGTTCTTGAGCTTATATGATGAGGATGATCTTCCAAGTTTCAAATTAGAAACTCTCCAATTAGTTGCACCCAAGACAAGCCTCTTTATCTCTTCTAAATACTACACTAATATAAAGAAGAAGTCCTTAATATATATTTCCAATAACTCTTATTACTACACTTAGTAATTTTATTAGAAATTTCATGAACTCAATTTGTAGGAAAACTTCTCAAATTTTCATAGAGAGAAGATTGAGGTTTTTTTAGAGATAAGTAGATGTTTGCATGTATGAGATATCTATCTAAAAAATAAGAGGAACAAGTCCTCTTATTCATGCTTAGAGGACCGGCCACCCATGCTCATGGGGAAGGGTTTGCTTTTGTCTTTTGTTCTTAACAAGAAAACTAGCTAGGGCATAGGTTTAGGTAGTAATCATTTTGTCCAAATCTTGATTAGAACAACACTTAAAGCCTAAACCCTACACCACCACCCATAAAACCGGTTTTTCCATGTAAAATGGAGTCCATTTTGTTTTTTGTGATTTTGTCATTTGTCACATTTGTGACATGTGACATATAACATGTAATTATGCTTATAAATGCACATTTAACTAATTTAAATGCAATTTCATAACAAATAAATTAGACTTATTATTTTAAGTCACAATTAATAATTACATGTAAATAAAATGGGTCATCTCATATTTGGTTAATATAATCTACAACAGTTTGTAATTATAATCGACCAATTTCACTTATCTCAAATGTTTCATAAACATAATGCATTCTTAGTAATATAACAATTAAATTACCAAAATGAATCTTATTTAATCATATTATAATAAGATATAATTCTCACTTACAATTTAAACTTGGTTCAGTTTAAGGGATTAATTAATCTGTATCGCTATACAATTAATTAATGTATATGATTAGGGGATTGTCCTTAAGGTGTGACCTCAAGGGATCAACTGATCACCACCGTCATACGACAGGAACGTCAAACTCAATTGAGCCAATCGTTATCGATTTATGTTGACCAGTTGACTATAATATTCATCATCCCTTTTGTATTCTTTATTATTGAGATTTAACTATGTGATCGCACTATTGTTGAGGACACTTACTCCAACAATCTCCCACTTGTCCGAGACAAGTGTGCGTCACCAATTCTCTTATCCTATTACGATCTCCCACTCAATGCAAGGTGTCTTGCAGGTCGTACTTGCATTTGATCATATCAAGAGTGGTTTCCTCGATCTGGAGAGTAACTGTGTGACCGGAATTATTTACCATAGATACTTTCCGAGCGTGGCCACGCATTTTCAGCTTACTCCTCCTCGAGTGGCCTTGAGATTTAAAACAACCCTGACAAGGGGTGGACAATTCCTATCGCACTATTCCCTTCGAATAGCCACAGCTCATCATGACCCAAAAGATGCTCATTTGACCCCAGTTACGAAGGTCGTAGAGAATAAATCAAAGTCACTCTGAAACTGTGCCACCTTAGGCGAACAGTCTTTAGTCAAAGAATTGACTCAAAAGAATACTAGTAGCTCTTGCCACGACCAGGCTACAAGAATTGCCAGAATTCTATAAGCGGTCACTGCCCGACAGATTGTCCCTCACAGTCTGTCTATTTGATCGATTGGTCATCCCTAATGCCCCTATGACACTTGAACTTGCCATCAATCGCACCACAATCTAGTCACTTCGAGATGTCACCTCATATAAGTGACTATGGGCCAATGCTATGTTAATACAGTCCACTTCAATGGGGTTCAAAATTGTCTCTACAACCCATTTGGATATAACAAAGCACAAGACGAGTTTTAGAAACTCAAAAGATAAATGTGATTATCATATATGAACAATCAACACAATGTTATTGCTTCATATCATATAATCTAAAGTTTATTTTGTCTATGACAATTCATGACGATCTTATTAAATGCAATAAAGGCTTGGGTAGTGAATATACCATGTATTCATTTATTCCAACCTTGTTAATTGTTTTTTCCTTCCATCCAACGTTATTCCTAATAATATGAATTCATCTATGTACATGTCTAGATCTCTATCTAGTGTTGGGCTCTTTAACTTGAAAGATGCTTCCACTCGTTATCATGATAACTGATAGGTATTTAGGTGAAAGGATCTACCATTAGTTCCTTTTAAACCACCTTATCCTCATCATAATGTACTAGGTCTCTATTTGTAGAATTTATAATGATTGACTCTTCAATCATCCTTTTAGTTATTCGCTTCATATATAACAAAGGTACGCCTAGGATTCGGATAAATCCTTATAAGTTTGGAAATTTGGGTTTGTGTAACCTTTACCACATTATCAAATTTTCTCTACCAAACACAAGAATGTATTCCTAGTTCTCCTCGAGAACTTTACGGATGTTCTTGTAGGCTATCCAATGACTCTCATGTGGATTGATTTGTTTTAGGCTTGTCATGCTCCCAGCATACAATTCATTTAGGTATGTGCATGTAATGGCATACATGATTGATCTCATGTGATCAACAACTCTTAGGTTCAGTGGATGACTATGACCCTTTCATAGTGATCCCACTTTTATCAACATAAATAACCTATTTATCTTGTTGAGATAGAAAAAGGCTCTTATCGATATAAGTCACCTTTCCAAATACCAAACTAAAATCTTCTATTCCACAATCGATTTTGATTTTAGTATACATCTTGCCCTCTTTCATCCAGCATTAAAATCCAACCATTCCTTATAAAAAGGTAATATGAATATCTCCCTCTTAATGAGTGAAACGTCATTCACGTGGAAAACAATTTCTCCCACTGAACTTCATGTCTTTACATGACTTTAACTCCCACTTGACATCATGTCTATACATGACATTAACTCCCACTTAATTTCATGTCTATACATGATATTTCGACAATTCGAGTGAAAACTTCTTATATCTTACAATAGAAAAATCATCATAAACTCTAGGTAGATACATACCATAGGCTTGTGTCATGTACACATCCTATTCCAAATCCCTATTTGGACATGTGGTTTTGATGTGTATCTTGTACACACCTATTATGAGGTATTTCATTGATGATTTGGATCTAAGCATAGTTACGCATTAACTTGGCTTTTGTAGACATCTACATGTCTATCCATGCAACTATAGTTGGACACTTCCAATTAAAACATCTTCAAGTTTATAGAATGATTTTGGACAACTCCAAATTTGTCATTCATTTGCATAGATTCTATTTAGTTTCATAAGTCTCTTTTGGAAAATCGAAATTCAAAATTTCTAGGTGCTTCCACTTCATAGATCATAATCTTATTATATCGAGAACAATTTCTTTTGGTCTCGTCACTAATCTAAGGATTCACCTAAGAACGCTTTCTTTTGGTCTCCTCACTAGTCTTGAGTCTAACCTAAGAACATTTTCTTTTGGTTTCCTCACTAGTTCTTAACTAGGTTTTTCGTTGTGGCTTATTATCTCCCACTCTATCTTTAGAAAAATACAACTATTTTCTTTAAAGATAGCCTTATGAGCCACAAACAAATTTGTACTCATACTCGTGAGGGAGGTAGAAGTATCACAACATGACCTTAAGTGATCTACTAAAGACTTTATCGTAAAGACATCGAATCTTAGCTTCGAAATAGACTAGTTCTATAAGCTAAAGTGGTGAACTCATATTCATGTCAATTACAATCTTTATAAATGGTGTGGCCAATTGGTTTGGTAGACTCCCTACTTTGAGTTCAATAACTCAATTTGACTTAACAATTGATATTTCAAAATGACAATCGAATTCTTAGTCTTCTATTATAATGATCCAATCATCATAATACTAATATGATCAATTTGATTCGATACAATTTATGTTATTAGTGCAAGAAGAGTATGATGACAAGTTCTTAGAACTAAAAAGTTTCAACAAACCGAGTGACTTGGGTTGAAAACCAAGTCACTAAATCCAATTACAAACAATGTCAATAAAAGGAATTAAACAAATTTCCATGTCAAACAAGGAAATTATAAAAGTTCTAAGAACAATGTCTCAAAATACATCCCAAAATTTAGACAATTCAAAATGAGACCAAGCTTCCATAGGTCTTCAATCATGGGTAGCTACCTTAGCTTCCATTGAAGAGCCTTCTTAGGCTTGCTTGTCCTTGCCTTTATCCTTACTAGGATGCCCTAATTACAATTAAATAGGGTAAGAATCACAACTCGTATCTATATACCAAAGTTGAGATCAGAACATAAACGATAGGGATAAATTACCAACTGAAACATCTTTCCAGTTTTGATATCTCCTAGATATTTAGTGCAATTTCCCTTCCAATGCCCTACGCCATTACAATAATGGCATTTTTCCTCATTGGAGGCATCCTTTATGGGCAAGGGAGAGCTATTCTCAATAGCTTTACCCTTTCCCTTGAAGGTGGAGGGCTTATTCCCTTTACTACCACCTTTCTTGAACTTCCCTTTTACTCTTATTATTAATATGGAGTACATTCTTGGAGGTGCTAACACTTAGCCTCATGTCTCTCTCAGTTTGCACAAGCATCTTGTGCAATTCATGAAGAGAGGTTTTCATGTTTTGCATATTGTGGTCTACCCTATGCTTCACATAAGCCTTGATTTTCCCAAAGGAATGAAGTACTCGATCAATAACTAGTTTTTCGGGAATGTCAACCCTTTGCATTTTGAGAGTCTCGACATGCTCAATCAATTTGAGTACATGAGGGCTAACTTTTGGCCCTCTTATAGGTTCATGTCGAAAAATGAGGAAGCCGTCTCATATTGTATGATCCTAGGAGCTTGTGAAAAAACATGGTCACAAGCTAGGCATAGATCTCATAGGCCGTGCTCATCTTATGGCACTCCCTTGAAGATCGGCCTCCATCGAGAAGATCAAAATGTTTTTTATCGCGGCGGACTCTTTGTGGCTAGCCTCATAGGCTCGCCTTGCGTGGCGGTTGACCTTTCATTAGGTGCGGTGGGAGAGGCCTTGGCAAGGTAACGAAACATGTCGTCACCCGTCGCGGCCAAGCGGAGTTGCATATCCCAATTGGTAAAATTAGCGCCATTCTTTTCTAACTTGCATCGATCCATGAAGGATCGAAGCCATGAGACATTTGTGAGAGTTGGAGCATAGGTGGTGGTGGACGAATTAGCATTTGCCATTGCGAATAAACAATTATGACTACAAATTTTAAAGACATAAAAGAAATGTCAACATTTATCATTTTAAATACTTGTAAACATTTTAAACAAGTTTTAACATTTAAATAGTGACCTCTACCCAACTATTATAAATGATTCCGAGATCCAAATTCATATCAACTTGGGCACGGTAAGCCGATTCATCCCTCATTAACATAATTCGGTGGATTAACTCTTTAATCGATTCTACATTAGAACTCTCGGTCGATAATATTACTTTAATATTTATCTTAAGCCCGGAACACATGCGGCTACGGTCGCGAATACTTCCGTTGAGCTCAATCCAAATTTCGAAATAATAACATTTATTACCCCACTTACCCAACGTAACAAGTCTAGCACCCCGGTGAGCCGAGCCTACTTCCTTGCGAAATTGGGATTCATGGGTTCTACATTTGGTAAGGCTTGATCTCAATTATTTATTATGAGAGGTTATGACAATTTATTATCTATCTCCTTTAAGTGAACTAAATCGATGAATTTAATTGACACGGTCGAATACTCGATGAAATATGCATGTCATGTTATGGTGATTTGGCAATGCATGCAAACATATTAAATAAAATGCAAGCATAAAAGAAAAACTCCTAGTATGGCCTTTTCTAGAATAGAAAATCATATATTCTATTACAAATTCGGAAACCAACTCCTTTGGTCCCTTGAACTTCATAAGCATGCCTCCCTAGGTCACCGTCTCTCTCGGAACTCCTTTCCGAATGGCACCGTCTTTGGGAAACTCCGGTTTTACAATTAGTTACAAAATATATAATAAAATTACAATAATTTCCTATTATACATTTGTAAAATAAAATAATACAATAAAAGTGATACGAGATCACATTAAATTACAACCGAATCAATATTCCCTTACATTTCGGGCAATATCGATTAAAACTAAGGCCATACTAAGATAAAATTACATAATTCCAAATTACATAAACCAAAATATGACATTCATAAATTGAAAATATGACATTCATAAATTGAAAATATGAAATTCATAAATAAAAATGCAGCATTATAATATGTATAAAACATGCTCATGATAAATTCTAAATCGCTCTATTTTACGGTTTATATCGAATATAATCCGGTTTTATGAAAATGCGTGATAATAACACTTTAAAATCACCAAACAATACTTAAATCATTTTTAAGTCCAAGTTAATTATCCCAACTCATTTAGGCCTCAAAAATTATTCATCACTCAATTTTTGACAATAATTCAACTTGTTGTTGTATAATTGCTCATAATTAGACTTTTAAATCATATTTTAATCAAATAAATCCAAATTTAATTACAATAATTTCAAATTTTGAATTTTAAATTTTTGTACATTCTGGAACATTTCCATGACACTCATAATGTCAAAAATCATGGTTTAAAAATTTCGAATCGGTTTTTGAGAAAAAGGGTTGCGCTTTATCGGTTTTATCAAATAAAATACATAAAGCATGCAAATATTAATCATATTAAATTTTAAAATTTAGATCTGAAATTTGGGACATTTATGAAACCAGGAAAAATTTTTTCTTGACATGAAATTTATTTTAGCTATATTTGCTAAATTAGTCATTATTTATGCCATTTTTACATTAAAAATTCATAAATCCGGCTAGACAAATCACATTAGTCTCACATTTTCTATTATAACAGTAAAATATGCATGTTACAAGATACTAAAATTTCATAGTCATATTCAAGGCGGAAGTATTTTTAACCATTTGACCTTTATTTATTTCATTTTATCATATAAAAATCATAAATCATACTAAATAACTCCACTTTACACGCAATTTTACATACAGTAATTAAAATTCAAGTTTAATATTGTGTAAAAATTTCAAGGTCAGAAGATAATTCTAACTAGTTTTAGCATTTTAAACATCATTTTACTCATTAAAATGTAATAAAAACACTAAAAAATCATATTTGAGCACTATAAATTTCCCTAAATCATCAAAATGACCTAAAATCATATTAGGACCATAATATATTGACATGCAAATAACTTTGTGATTTTATCTTATAAAACACAATTACTAGTTTTCTTTAAGTTACAATAACTCGAAAAAACTAAAAATCGATTATGCATGCAACAACCTTGGCTCTGATACCACTTGTAAGTTTCTTAAACTCAATATTAGACATTTCTAATATCATATTACAAATAGTTTACTCTTAAACATTATAGATCTTATGCATGCATAACATAAAAACAAATAAGGAAGAAGAAATTGTTCCTTACATTGAATATGAACAATATGGGCACAATACTTGAACTCCTTTCAAATATTGTTCTTGAGCTTATATGATGAGGATGATCTTCCAAGTTTCAAATTAGAAACTCTCCAATTAGTTGCATCCAAGACAAGCCTCTTTATCTCTTCTAAATACTACACTAATATAAAGAAGAAGTCCTTAATATATATTTCCAATAACTCTTATTACTACACTTAGTAATTTTATTATAAATTTCATGAACTAAATTTGTAGGAAAACTTCTCAAGTTTTCATAGAGAGAAGATTGAGGTTTTTTTAGAGATAAGTTAGATGTTTGCATGTATGAGATATCTATCTAAAAAATAAGAGGAACAAGTCCTCTTATGCATGCTTAGAGGACTGGCCACCCATGCTCATGGGGAAGAGTAAGTGTCCTCAACACTTTCCGCCTCTTTCGAGTAGTTTGACCGATTTTGGGGTACTCGGCTTTTGTGTTTGACCGAGTCTTGGATGCGAAATGTTTATCGCATGTCGAATCGGAACACGTTTATTCCGAGAGTCTGACCAGGTTTAGACTAGGACCGTATTATTATCGTCGTCCTACAGGGAGAAAATGAGTCTTTCATATACGAAACATTTATCGTGTATGGTTCATGGAAATGTTTATCCCGTGGACGTGTTTTGATGATACTTGCTATGTATGTGGTCCTAGTGCGTGTCATTTACCGTGAGAGTCAAGTTACTATATTCGTATGTTTGGACGGATGAGTATATGTTTGATTACTTGTAACCGTTGGATGACTTGGATTGATTTGTATGTCGAGCTCTACCTTATCAAACATATGTCACTAACGGTGAGATGCAAGCCCTAGTGAGTATATAGTTGCCTAAGGGTTTCTTTCCCGAGTCGATTCATAGCATGAATCTTATTGGTTGGCATTTCACATACTTATTGTTTGGCATATCATATTCGTATATCTTATTATCTGAAAATGTATGTTCGTACTTTGTATGATTCATTTATACATGCAATTCTATATGTTTAATTATGGTTTATGTATGTTTACTTGTGATATGGCTGGGAGAACCCGAAGTTACTCCCCACTGACTATGGCGTTCATATTTTATGAATGTACAGGTTGCTTGGCTGGATCTTTTCTTGTTTTTAGGTTCGGGTGTGAGCTAGCGTGTAACACCCGGAAATGTACCCTATTTTTCTAGTAGAAATATTTTACGAAATCTTTTCAGTAATTTTAAGTTTTAATTTAGAATTTATTATTCCGAGTCGAATTTAGAATTTCCGAGTTCGTATTTGGAATATCCGCGAGATTCCATGAGAATCCCGTCTTAAGGCGAGTTTGACTTTTGGTTGACTTTTTTCTTACTTATACTCATACTCCTTAACCTAATATTCATTCACACAAACACAAAATCCTTTCTTCCTCCTTAAGAAATCTCAAAGCTTGCCTCCCTCTTGATTTTCGATCTTTGAATCTTCATAGCTCTTTCGTTACTTGATAGAATTCACGTAAGTTCGTCTCATTCTTCTCCCCTTACCCTCCTCTATCCGTATTAATAATAAAATTATCGTCTTTCTCGCTTTTCAATCTTTTCGTCTTTCTCAAGATGATTTTTATTCATCTTTTATGATCTATTTGTAGGTGGTGACCTCCAAGATCCCGACAAAGACTATTACCTTATTGAAGAGGAGCTTGACGAGTAGTAAAGACGCTTAAAGGTAACGGTGAAGGGTTACTCGGTATCATTTACGTGTTTTATATGTTATCTATGCTAGAAACCGTATTTAGAATATGGTTAGTGAGCTTGGTAAGTGTGTTGATGATGATATATGTTGTATGTTGAGAATTCATATGAGTTTTGATGATTGATGATAGTATTGGATGATAATTGAAATTGGATCCTTAGTGAAAAATGGGATTTTCGTGTACTTGAGACCCCAGCCGGTCGACCGGCAGCCGGTCAGACCACCGGCTGGGGCACCTGCTGTATATTTTTGGAGTTTTACGTGATTTTGGGATATGAGGTTGGGCTCAGCCGGTCGACCGGCAGCCGGTCAGACCACCAGCTGAGACCCCCCCTTCCTTCCTTTGTTTTTCATATAACCCATTGGTCCCAGCCGGTCGACCGGCAGCCGGTCGACCTGACCGGCTGGGACACACTGACATTTTACTTTGGTTTTTCATATGATAGTTGGCCTGAGCCGGTGGACCGGCAGCCGGTCAGCCTGACCGGCTGGCTCCTGCTGGAAGATGTTTATGATTGTTGTTTACGGTTTTCATTTATAATAATTATAATCGTTCGTTTATCGTATAACATTACGTAATGACTTATAATATTAATGTTTTAAATATATGATATTTCACTCGCTTGTATCACATGTTTTGTGACGGTTTTTGGTATGTTTCCACTTTGAGTCGGTTTTTACAAATGATACGGTTTGAGCACTATTTTGTCTTGTGCTTTGTATTCTCATTCCCTTGGCTACCTTCCCGTTCGTAAGGCTGGACTGTCGGAACGGAGAGGTATCCTACTGCTTAATTGCATGTGTTAGTGGGCATACGACGACGTTGTTGGGAGTTGAACGCTATGCGTTGATCGACCCGGCCGTCAAATGTTGTGTACTTGCGAGGTTGTGTTATTTGCATGTAGCGTACCGCTTGTTATGAGGCTTGAGCTCTTTTCCGCCTCTTTCGTGAAGTGATCTACCGAATTTGGGGTACTCGGCATATATATTGTAAGACCGAGTCTTGGATG